>JAQQSU010000213.1:0-25637 GCA_028627135.1 Pseudochirops cupreus | reverse complement strand
GCCGCCATCTTGGCTCCGCCCCCCAATTGACAAGCATTTAAAAAATTAATCTGTCCCTCTTACTACCTCCTTTCCTTCTTCACACAATGAACTAATAAGGAAAAAAAACACCCTGAAAAATAAAGTCCTCAGTACATAGCTGCATAGTTTGGCAAAAACATTTTTAAATTTGGTATACCTGAAAATCTATGTCTTTTTCTGCATTTTAAGTTCATCACTTCTTTGTCAGGAGGTAAATGGTATATTTCATCTTCATTCTTTTGGACTTCTGATTCATCATTGTTTTGCTCAGAATTTTAAAGTCTTTTAAGGACGATTTTAATAATATTGTAGAGTTTTATTTCCAAACACTTTATTATGTTCATAAAGGACTTCCCAGTTTCCTCTGAATTGTCCATTTCATAATTTATAATAGTAATATCCCATTATATTAATTTACCGTAGTTTGTTTAGCCTGGGGGATGGAGAACCGACAGCCTCGAGGCCACATGTGGCCCACTAGGTCCTCAAGTGCAGCCCTTTGACGGAATCCAAACTTTGGACACAGTTCCAAATTGCATTCCAGAATGGCTGGAACAATCCACAGCTCCACCAGCAGTATACTAGTGTACCTATTTTCTCATATCCCATTTATCACTTTCCACTTTTGTCATCTTTGCCAGTCTGATGGGTATGAAGTAGGGCCTCAAAGTTATTTTAATTTGTATTTCTCAAATTATTTGTGATTTAGAGCATTTTTGTATAATTGTTGATTGCTGTCTTCTTTTGACAGCTTCCTGTTCAACCATTTATCTATTGGGGAATAGCTTAATCATATAAATTTGAATCATATTATATCATTATATATCTTGTATATTAGACCTTTGTCAGAGAAAATTGCTACAAGGACTTTTACCATTACCTATTTCCCTTATAACTCTTATATTAGATTTGCTTGTGCAAAAACTTAACTTTATATAATCAATATTGTCTGTTTTTTCTTGTGTCTTCTTTATTGTGTGTTTAATCATGAATTCTTTATCTTTAACTATTCTTTAAAAGGTACTTTCTTCCTTGCTCCTTTAATTTATGATGTGACTTTTTATAGCACCATCATATATCCATGTGGAGCTTATCTTAGTGCAAAGCATTTATTCAGGCACCAGAAAACTGAATCTCCAAACCAGAAAACCAAATACATCATAGTAGCAAAGAAGTTAATAGATCACAACACCACAGAGAGCCACACCATCATTTAGCCTTCCTACAGACTAACACTCATGAGCCTAGCTGTCTTCCTGGGTGCATCCTCTCCTCCCTCCAGCTCTAACTGCTCTGACTCCCAGTTTTCTATGGGCTCTGCTCCACTCTTCAGCAAACTCCTCCCACCACAGGTTCCATGTGATTACATTCAATCTATTAGGGGGCAGGGAAGATCTCCAAATTCCGTTAGGTCTATCAAGAGGCAGGGAAGATCTTCAAATTCCCATTACCATTACAGCAAGGTGCTAGTCTAAACCTAATTTCTTCAAGTTTGATTTGATTTTCCCAGCAGTTTTTGTCAAGCACTATGCTACTATTTTTTGCTTCTGTATATTGCATACCACTAATCAACCCCTCTTTTTTAACCAGTAACAAATTGTAAAACATTTAATGTTAACATATGAAGATTAAAAAGGAAAGAACATATAAAGTCGAATATTTACAATGTTACTCAATAATAAAGTATTTGATAAAGTAGAAAACAAAAATTACTTAAGAAAAAACTCCTTAATTGATAAAAATTGCTGAAAAGACTGGAAAGCAAGCTGGGAGAAATTAGGCTTTGACCACCACTTTGTAACATATTTTACAATACATTCTAAATGACTATGGAACCTGAATATTAAAGATACTACTATAAAACAATTTGAAGAGTAGCAGATCATATACCTCTGACAGTTATGGGTAGGACATGTATTCTTAACCAAACAAGTGATAGAGGAAATTACAAAAGATAGGACAGATAAATTTGATTACATGAAACAAAAAGCTTATTCGCAGACAAAATTAATGTACCTAAAAAGGGAAGTGGTCTAATGGGGAAATAAAAAATCTTTGTATCAAATTTCTCTGATAAAGGCTTAGTAACCAAGATATATAAACAATGAATAAGCATATACATTAGCCATTCCCCCATAGATGAGTGGTCAAAGGATATGAAAAGTTCTTAAATGAACTGCAAAGTATTCACAACTATGTGAAAGAATGCCCCAAATCACCAATAATAAAAGAAAATGCAAATCAAAATGACCTTGAGATTTCACCCCATACCCTGCAAATTGCAAAAGATGACAAAAATTAGTAATAGTCAATGTTGGAAGAGTTATGGAAAGCTAGGCAGACTAATAAACTGTTAATGGAGCTATGAAATGGTACAAGCATTCTGGAAAGGAATTTGGAATTATGTAAATGAAGGGACTAAAATGTCTGTACTCTGATGCAGAGATTTTATTACTGTGCTTATACCTCAAGAAAGCCATCAATAAGAAGGAAAGTTTTCACATACACCAGAATATTAATAGTAGCACTTTTTGTGATAGCAAAGAATTGAAGACAAAGTAGATGCCCATCAACTGGGGAATGGATAAACAAGTCACGGTACGCGAGTGTCACAGAACATTACTGTTCTGCAAGAAATTATGTATGTGATGAATACAGAGAAGCATGGAAAGATGTACATGAACCAATGTAAAATGAGGCAAGCAGGGCCAGTAAAACTGTACATGCATGCATATGTGCACACATGCACACATACACACATACACACATGCACACATACACACACGCACACGCACACATACACACGCACACACGCACACGCGCACACACGCACACATGCACACATGCACACATGCACACATGCACATAATGCCTATAACAATATAAGTGGAAACAATCACCCACCAAAAACTGAATGTAACAAAATTGTGAAGATCAAACAGGATTCCATTAAGAGACCTCCGATGACATCTCCATCCCGCCCCTCACAGAGACGGGAGTCCCCCACGGTTACACATAGCACACATTTTCAGATTTTCAATGTCTTAATCAGTTGTTCTGATTTTTTCTTTCTTTAAAAATATTATTTTTGTTATACGGGATGGTTCTCTGGAGGAATGGGAGGGGATGAGCCACTGGGGGCAACCATGATGTTATTAATTAATAGAAGCCAAAAATAAAAACTTACTTAAAAAACCACATAAGGGGGTAACTAGGTGGCACAGTGAATAGGGCACCAGTCCTGGAGTCAGAAGGACCTGAGTTCAAATCCAGCCTCAGACACTTAACACTTACTAACCATGTGGCCACGGGCAAGTCACTTAACCCCAATTGCCCTGCCTTCTCCCCTCCAAAAAGCAAAAAAAAAAACCCCAAACTCAATAGCTCAGTGTTCTAACTTTAGGTTTTTTAGCCTTATTCGTGTCTTGAAGCCCTTTGGAAGTCTGATGAACATCAGACAGAAGGCAATGGGAGTGTGAGTAAGGTGAAATAAAAGTAATGGGGAACTTCAGTGGAGTACAAGATGGCATCAAGGAATTGTAACGATGAGAAGAAAATCTGGGATGGTCATGTGACCAGAGTGAGTCATCAGAAGCGGCTAGCCAGTGCTCCACTGGCACCCTCACAAACAAACACTTATATAGCACCTACTATGTGCCAGGCATTGTAGTAAATACTTCTACAAACATTATTTTATTTGAACCTTGTAACAACCCTGCAAGGTAGGTGCTACCCATTCTATTCCAAAAGTGAGGAGGTCCCCCTCCCTTGGTGTGCTAGGTGGACCCCTTTAGTGAACACATGGAAAGATATAGGCTCGGAGTACACAGTATTTCCCAGCAAGGATGGATTGGTCTTCATTAGAGAGAACTTCCAAATTAACACAATCACATGTCCATTTGATAACTTGAGGATCATTAGATTTAAAACTGCAAAAGACTTCAGAGGCCCTCTAGAATTGCAAACCTTAGGCACCACATGGAAATAAAGAGCTGGGGTGGGGGGAGGTTGGTACTGCCCTGAGCTACCTGAAAGTAGAGAGGAAAATGGGAAAGAACTCTTATCACATGAAAAGTGTCTGGCTGTATTTACAGCTCCCTCAAAGAGTGAGTGTGTTATGTTCCCATTTTGCCCTGTGTATAGATTGATTAGCAAACCATAAAAGTTTTTTAAAACTAGTGTACAGGAAAATAGTTCCAGAAGCCCAAGGGTCCAGGTGAACAACACATACAATTTCCATCTTCTTCTGCCTTTTAAAATTTACTGAAAGGAGGCAGTTAGGTGATGCAGTGAATAGAGCATCAGCCCTGGAGTCAAGAGGACCTGGGTTCAAATCCTCGGAACACTTACTAGTCATGTGACCTTGGGCAAGTCACTTAACCTCAATTGCCCTGCCTTCCCCCCTCCAAAAAAGACCAAAAAAAATTGCTGAAAGGTGATTTATTATATTTAGCATGATTTGAAGGTTTAAGTTGGAGTATGTGTGTGTGCTAACTAAAACTGTACTCTAAAATAATTGGCAGACCCTTTAAAGTTACTGATCTATTTAACAAAGTCTCAGAGCTTGTCCTTTTCACTTAATGAATAAGTATTATGACAGATTCATCTGCAGCTACTTCTCCTGGTCATAGAAAACTGCTAAATGGATTACAAATGCTAACAGTCATTCTTCCTTAGGCAATATCCTCCAGATGGTCAAAAAGCACTCAATAAATCTGTTCCTTAATTGGTTTTGTTTTGTTTTCTTGGCTTCCCCATGCAGGATTTCCTATGATCCCACAAGGTACCCAAAGTACGTGCCCGAAGCGTATTGTCTGTGCAAGGGCTGCCTGACAGGACTCTATGGAGAGGAAGACTCTCATTTCCGCAGTACCCCCGTATATATGCCCACGGTCATTCTGCGCCGCACTTCCGCCTGTACTGGGGGGCGCTATGTTTACACAGAAGATTATGTGACCATCCCGGTTGGGTGCACTTGTGTTCCAGAACCAGAGAAGGAGTCAGAGAGCCTCAACTCCAGCATCGACAAACAGCGAATGAAGCTATTGATGAACCCAAATGACAAGCCCACAACAAACTGAACTTGAGAATTCATCAACTTACCTCTTGACTGTTTTGTCCCTGCACAGCATCAGCAAATGAAAATCCATTTCCTTATAAAAAAAAAGGTTTCCATTGCATGGCAAAACTGGAAGGATTTCATCAGGCCATAAGGAGATGAAGTTGAGCCACAAAACAACAGACTGAACCAGGAAGGGTCTTTTTTAAATGTAGACTAGTGTACGGCTTATGTCACTGTTGTGACTATTCTCTTTTCAGACAAAAGTTAGTGCTGTTTTTGTATCTTGGTTTGAATTGCATTAGATATTGGAAGGAACCCTTGAGTTATATTCATCTACTCTTTTCAATTGCACAGTCTAGTACAGAACTGTTTAATAGGCATGCCTTGCAAATTTAATTTCTCACGATACTTGGGGCCGAGAAAGCATTGCTCTTGGAAAGAAATTCTCTGGACTACATTTCCCAGAAGGTTGTCCATCTGACCACAGAGTATGGTGACAACACCAGTCAAAGGGCTCTCTTTACTGGAGCATTCTTTTCAAAGTGGGATATCTAAAAAAATAAACCAAACTGCCAGAAATTTGGAGCAATGATTGAAATGGTAAAATGATGAGATATTAAGCTTCATAGCAAGGAGAGTGAAGAAGACCACTGGGAGCCCAGCAAGTTCAGGCTGTTGATTCCTCTGAGCAGTGAGCAGAACATAAATCTGGAGATGGATTAGCCACTGGCATAAAGGCTGCCAGAGCTGGGAAGGAGCCGGGATGGAGAAGATTCCAGGCAGAATACAGATGCCACTGGAGCCAGGTTGAAGCCCTTCAGGCCTCCCCAAGAAGTGAGCTTATCTTCTTCCTGGCCACTGAGGCCGTACTGAAAGGAGACAGACCCATTGACAGTTTCCTCCCCCTGAGGGTCAGTTTCCCCAGTAGGTACTTCATTTTTTCTAGGTTTCTGCCCCATCTTCTCATCTTGAAAGATGTGTGAGATTCATTCTGTGTATGGGTAGAGAAAATACATATTTTTTAATTTTATTCCCTTCCTTGTAATTTACATTGTTTCATGTCCTCATTAAATACTTTTGCCATTGGATTTATGTGTGTTTTGTATGGTCTGGCAACGGAAACAAAAGTGTTTTAGATATATGCTCAGACCATAACTGGCAAAATATTACCAGTTGCATCTTTTATGCAAAATAGATGATCTAAAACAGCTACACCAAACCAGGAAAGTGGTAAGGGCTACCACAACTGCATCTGGGTTTGATGTTGGAAAGTTGGTTAGTTTCAGAATTGGGCTTTACAGCGAGTTCTGAAGAGATAACAGTCGAGCTAATGATGAAGACGGCAGTTCCCACAGTGAGTCTTATTACTCAAGTCAGTGATTATCAGCTGAACGGTGATATTATTCCATTCTTTATTGTGGTTCAACACAACTATCAAAGTGTCTACTGTGTAGCTTACCATTTAATGCAGTGGTTCTCAACCTTCCTAATGCCACGACCCTTTCATACTCGTATGTGGGCGTATCTGCATGTGGGCGGACCCGCCTGGAGACAGAGCAGCAGTGTCTCGGTTCCTAAGACCATCGGAAATATGTGTTTTCTGATGGTCTTAGGCGACCCCTGTGACCCTGTTGACACCCAAAGGGGTCGCAACCCACAGGTTGAGAACTACTGATTTAATGTTCTACAATCATGGAGAATGAAGGACAATTTCCTTACCTCTTCATTGCTGTAGATATAGCAATAAAAATTAGCGTTATTCCATTGGGTATCTGGTAGGCCAGAAATAGATATGTTTTTTGCATATACCAATAATTTTTAATTACTTATGGTGATGAGGAACAACTTTTCACAGAATCACAGGATCTCAGGAATTCAAATTAAAATCATAGAAATATGCCCAACTCTGAGAATAAAATGAAGGAACTAGGGGCGGCTAGGTGGCGCAGTGAATAGAGCACTGGTACTGGAGTCAGGAGAATCTGAGTTCAAATCTAGCCTCAGACACTTGGCACACTTACTAGTCGTGTGACTTTGGGCAAGTCACTTAACCCCAATTGCCCTCCAAAAAGCAAAAACAAATAAAAAAAAAACTCTGCAGACCTGGAAATTGAATCATCAAAATAATTGAAATTTACAGATTCATTCAACAATTGCTAAATATCTACATCACAATACAGTTATCCCTTCCACTTCATCAAGGTTAGGCACTTAGCACCCCTGAGATCTGGAAAATCTGTGTAAAATTTTTTGGCCCTCTCTTTGTGCCAGAGAAGTCTAAATTGTTATGGCATTAAAAGCTAAAATATTATATAATACTATACATATATTTTACCCATTTCTGAATTCCTAAACTTAGCTTCTGTGTCATCTGCTTGTGTGTAGTCTGCAGCTGCCTCAAAACTCCCCCAAAATTCCATTTAATTCTTATATTGTTGAATATATGTTGAAACCATGATGGGGAAAGTTGTGATGAGGAAGGGATAACTGTATACTGTTAGGCACAGGAGAGATACAAGGATAAAGAAAATATAATCTCTGTTTTCTTTAAGGATTATCTTCAAGGAATTAACAATCCTAAAAACTCCTTTTAGTCAATGGTGTAGTTTCAACCTTCCTAACCCAACATTCTACCAGAATTCCTGGCAAGTCACAAAATAGTTTGGAATCTTGAGTTTGTCTACCTCAATCCATTTTGTAGTGAAGATGCTCAGAAGCAGTTAAATGATGGAAAAACACAAGTGAGGGGCTTAGCTCAAACTAGAAATTGGATGAAAAGTCCCAGAATAATGAAAGTTAGCTATATACACATATGTATAAAATAAAATTGGTTTTATATGTTTATATGATTCGGACAACCCCTATGCATCTAGAAAGCAAATCTTTGTGTGTAATAAATGTCTAGCCACCAGGCAGAGCTTATGAGCACACTCAGGCAGTATTTCCATGTTGCTATGGTAGCATTGTTATGATAACCACCATTGTGGGTGGGCCAGCTAAGTTGACCCCGAGCTAACATCTTTCCTTACATCCTCTCTCCTAGCCAATAGCTATTTGAACTGTGTGAGAGAGAGCCTGCCACCCAAATCTTTCACATTTAAGTGGCAACAACTTTTACTAATAGAGTGAGCAGTTTTCTAAGCTCATGATTATCTAGGAGTGTCTTTATATTGGTCTTGGATACTTCTAGTTGGCTCACACAGTATATAACCTTCTCTCTCTTTGCCTTTGTGTGTGCAGGCCTATACGACTCTATTCCTCAGCATAGCTTTGCTGCTAAAAGATCTTTTGTCTCTGAAAAAGGAAATTCTCCCCTCTCCTTATTTCTTTATGCACTTGAATGACCTGTTGTTGATCTACCAAACAACCTGGTTTTTGGTTGACCAATTATCTTTATCACAGGTTAGGACTAAAATTAAGCTTTTAGGAAAAGAACAAAGCTTCCAAAACAGATTATTTTTTAAATAGCTGGGGAGGGACAATGGAGACAGTATAAGAAAGAAGTGACTAGCAAATTGGGAAATTTGAATTCTCCTTGGGGAGAGAAAGGGTTGAGAAGGGTCACAATCCTGTCATCCAGGCTCACACTGAGTCAGTGATGCAGGTTCAATGAAGTCCCTAATTCATACTTAAAATACCTGTTTTCCTTTGTCAGGCACATTATGCTGCCTGCTTCCATGCTGCCTCATCCCCAATAGTTCTGATGACTCTCCAAAAGCAGTTAATATAACTTCTCCTAACTCACATTTGTGAAGGCTTTCTTACATTCTCCTTTCCAGGAATCCATTGCACCTCAAGGTTAGTGGCAAGGGTCTAGGAACTTGTGGAATGCTGAGTATACTGCCCAGCAGCAGGTAGTTACTCTCCCCAAAGGCTTGATGTACAATGCCCCTAGAAGTATTATAATACAAGTTAAGTGTTGACTACAAAATATCAGTAGAAAAGAACTAAAAGCAGATTCTCTGGGTTATTATAAGCAACCATATGAAGAATGGTTAGGTAAATGGGATATGAGGGACATTACCAATTCATATTAAAAGAACAAGCCTAGCTTTGGCTTAATTTTGAGGGATTGAGAAATTAGCAGAAAAATGAGGGGAAAAGAAGTCAAATGAAGATTTCCCATAAAGGATGAAATGGGTAATAAGACCTCAGGTTACATTTTTGGCTTGAGAATCATCTGATATACATCATAATTATAAAGTTTAGAAATCTCATTTAATCAATGCTTTAGTACTAATAAATGAAGGATGTGTTGGCTGCGGTAATGTTCATTTTTCTCTGGATTTATCTTGCCTAATTTTTTCACTGGAGAGAAAAAGGAATAATCTTGTAGTAAAGGTCTCGACTTGGAGGTCTCGACCTTCTCCATTCCAGTTGTTTTGATGTTGTAGCCCTGTTTGAGTTAAGTTCCTTCCCTCCCTAACCCTCATTCCTTATTAGGCAATTCAGAGAATCCCCTCATTTTAGTGGACCAGACCACCTCATTGCTTTGCCTTCCTGGTGACAGGGAAATCCTCTATTAGTGCCATGTCAGCTTCTTTTCTGAAAGCTCTAGATAACTCTGAGTCCTTGAATGGCACAGGGCCTTTGATTGAACTGCATCTGTCTGTGGAACTAGAGACAATGGGGGCCAACAGCCTATGCTGATCCCCATAATTATCATTCCTGGGTGACAGTATCATACCCTTTGGAAACAACTCCCTCTCTTTTACAGCTGCATTTGTCACGCTGTACAGCCTGTGTAGTGATCTGAATTAGACGAGAAGGGGTATTTAATCTGTCCTTGGAAAGCTCAGAAGCAAATTTATAGTTTATAGATATAGAAATAGAAATCTATTTACATGTGCATATATACATATACAAATTTAAGTGTTCTTATATTCCTACAATGGGGGTTTGGAATCTGATCTTTTGTGATACTTCCACAACTACAACAAAAAGATTGCTTTAAAGTTCTCTTCTGTGAGCTCCTTTTATGAGAATTTAAAGTCACAGAATGTTAGAACTAAAAAAATGCCTTACAAGTTATATAGTTCACCTGTCTTATTTTTACAGACAAGGAGATTAAAGTCCATAGAGACTGAATGTCTTGTCCACAGAATAAGAGTTAACTTAGTTTCAGTTTTCATCAGGACTGAGACAGTTAAATTCATTCAGGTTACCTCTAAAAGGGCAGCTATAACCTCTGTTCTTTCAGACGGTCTCTTCAGACACTCTCAAAGATGACAGTTAACTCTCCACAGATTCTTAGCCAATGGTACTTAACTGTCCGTCTGTCACAAACTTTCTGCCTTGAATGCTCACCTGTTCAAGTGTCTTTAGGTAACACATTGTTAGTCTTCTCTCAGAGACTCTCACAGACTCCTTCAATGATGACATTTAACTACCAGTGTCAAGATTTTCTGTGTTTTCTGGAGCGCACATTAACAACAGGCAAAGTCTTACAGGCTATTTAAGTTGGAATTACATTTGTATCATTAAATGTATCTGTGGCAGAAATAATTGTTTCTTTTAAAAATCAAATTTAGAGAATGTCTTTAGGAAATAGCATCTAATGATGTATAGATCAGAAGAGAGCAGGGTGGTACTGTACTGTGTTATAGGAGCAAATTTCTGTTCTCTTAAAAATCCTAAATATTAAAGGTGTTCAAAGTGACGAAGTTTGACGTTTGAAGTATTTGGATAATAACTAATCCAAATATTTCAAATATTTATATATTGAAGGTTTTCAAAGTTCTTTATTAACATAAATTATCTTGTTCAATCCTCAAAACCTGTCTGATGAGTAACCAGACTTGTGAGGTATTATTATCCTCATTCTATTAATTTGAAATTGAGGCTCAGGTCACACGGCTGTGGTCAGAGACAGGATTAAAACCCAAGCTTCTCTAGTCTTCAGGGTTAGTTCACTAATAGAACTATTGGCAAGTTACAAAAAGATTTGAATGAGTTTGCCTCTGACCACCTTGTAGTAAAGACATCTTAAGTGGTGAATCAAAAAGGATAAGGGAGGAACTTTGCTCAGGCCACAAATTGATCCAATGTGGTGTCCCAATTTAAGGAAAGTTAACTATATCCATGTATGTATAAAATGACAAGGGGTTTATACAGTTCAAACAGTTTCTATGCTAATGGCAGAATGTTGGGTTGGGCAGGCTGTTGACAGTTGGCTAAAATGAGTATTTAGGGTTACTTAGTCTTTGAAGCAGAGGCAGCTGGTGGTGCAGTGGATAGAGCACTGGGCCTGGAGTGTGGAAGACCAGTGTGTTCAAATCTGGCCTCAGATATTTACTAGCTGTGTGACCCTGGGCAAGTCACTTAACCTCTGTCTCTGTTTCATCAACTGTGAAATTGGGATAATAATAGCACCTACTTCCTGGAGTTGTGAGGATTGAGATAATAATTTGTAAAAGTGCTTAGAACAATGCATGACACATAGTAGTTGCTATATAAATGCCTATTCCCTTCCCCTTGCAATGATGAAGTAGGTAGTGCATTGGACTTGGAGTAGGGAAGATCTAGGTTCGAATCATCTCAGAGACTTACCAGATAGATGTGTGACTTAAACCCTCTCAGCCTTAGCTTCCTTATCTGTAAAATGGGTAAAATAATAGCATTTTCCTCACAGGGTTATTGTGAGGATCAAATGTGATAATATGCCAAATGCTTTGCAAACCTCAACACCATATGCCAATAGTTACTATTCACCAGCTCTTTTCACTATAACAATTTAGGCAATTTCATTTCATTTCAAATTCATATTAAATATCTGTTATATTTAAGGCCCTGGGCTAGGTTATGAAAATGACAAATGGCATTACCTCAAGGAGGTAATCAGGGTAAAATATGCTAAGGATATAGGAGAGATCCAAGCAAAGTATAATAAGAAAATCTGAGAAGACAGAGCTAACTTTCAGGGAAGTGCATCAGGGTTGGCTTCCTGGCAGAGGCAGCACCCAACCACAGCCCATTAATAGGCAGAGATGAAGAACTACATTCCGGCCATGAGGGATGACTTGCTCTGCTTCACTGAAATGGGAAATTGTAGGATGGGTTTAGAAGGATTACAAAATAATCCACTCTGTTTGAGCATAGAGTATGAAGGGGGATTATGTTAGATAAGACTGGAAAGTCAAATTGTGAATGACCTAAAAATACCAGTCATCTAAGGGGTCTAGGGCCCTCCTTGGGAAATCTAACCCCTCCATCTTGTGGTACTGTGGAAAGAGTTCTGGACCTAGATTCAGAGGACCTGGTTCTGAATCCCCAACCTGCCATCACCTTCCTTGTGTGAGCTCATTTCCCTCATCTGTAAAATGAAAGGATTTGATTAATAATAATAGCTACCATTTATACAGTGCTTTAAGGCTTGCAAAGCACCATACTAAGTTATCTTATGTGATCAGATGACCTTTAAGGTCCTTTCAAGTCTTTAAACAGATGATCCCCTCTGAAATGCTGTTTTATCATCACCTCTCTCTTATCTTCCGTCAGGTCCTATCACATATTACCTGGTGAAACGATTATTTCTCTCTTGTATTAATAAGTAATTACTGAATCAGGACCATGATTTTTTCCCCTTTTCTACTTCCTCATCCACAAATCAACCAGCATGGAAAATCTTAAGCTAACCCAGGCTAAGATCTAATCTAAGTTTAGGCCAGTGAGGGAATTCTTGTTCATTGTGTTTACTCAGGTCTGAGAAAATGTGAATTCTCCCTTTTTTCAGACAGGTAATATGGAAATTAGTAAGTCTCTTGTGTGATCCAAATCACATCCTCAAGACCCTCCTTGTAATATAATCCATGTCTCATAATATTCATTCTATCATTGTTAGCTAATCAGAGATGACTGCTGCCTTCAGGAACACCTGTTCTTCCAAAGGCATATCATATAAACTGTGAGCCCACCACCATGAGAGGTCTTTGGCATTCAAGAGTGCCAATGAGCTCTTTCTATTAATGAACATGCTAGTCTTATCAACGAAATTATTAAATCACCCAGAAATTATGTTTCTTGAACTTTTTAAAAGTCACATTGGACTTTTGCAATAATCTCCTTGTTTGAATCTCTCCTGCCTAATCAATCCATCCTCCACATAACTGCCAAATTGATATTCCTAGAACACATATATGACTGTATTAATTTCCTTACTCAAAAATCTTCAGCGACTTTCTACGGCTGCTAAGACAATATGCAGTACAGAATAACTATTGGTGAGGAATTATAGGACCATACATTTAAAGCCTAGAAGGGACTTTATAATACAGTCATTTGAGGTCTAAGGAGTTTAAGTGGCCTGTCCAATTACACAGAATAAATGCTAGATCCGAGGGATTCACATGCAGGTCCTCAGAATCTGGGTCTAGCACTCTTTTCACTGCCCTATGTCATAGACAGGAAAAGCACTTGCTGTTATGTAAAGAGGACTGGCCAATGGGAGTCCCATCCTTCAACCATGTACAGGGTTATGTCTGCAGCATACCCTTGTGGAAGCTAGATGAGCCTGCTTTCAGGTATGCACAATGAACAAAAAGGCCCTGCTCCAACATCAGAGCAGACACAGGAATTCTAGTCCGGATGCGCTGAGCTGGAACTGATACGCATGCAAAAACCTCCCATAGGGCATTTCAATTCTTGGCTGCATTTGAATGAGGAGGAAAGGACTGCTGTAAGTAAGCCTTTGGGTGGGGAGACAGAGAAAGAGCTAGCTTACTGTGCCACCTAGGGTTTGCCTGAAGCCATGAGCACATGGCTCTACTTTTGCTTCTGGATCTTTTTGGGTCTATTCTTTCCTGTCACAGGTGAAGGAGTATCAGAGACAGAAGAGATGAGGCTGTGACCCCGCAGGTTTGGAAAGTCTGGAAGAGTGAGCCACAAGAGGTCCAACGATAGGAGTCTATGCCAGTTTTTGGACAACTGAGGCTAGGAAATAGCAAAACCCTAAGTGGCTAGATTTTTAGAGTAAGGCGGCAACTTTGACCATTCACTGTTTTACATTCAGAAATGCGTTTGGTGGTGGGGGTGGGGGTGTGATGAATGCTTTGTACCAACCACTTTAAATTCGATCCCTTTCTTCTCAAGGACAGCAGTAGTGTGTTCCCAGGTGTTGGGGAAAATATTTATATTTGTTCTTGCATATTTTCTCAGTTAAAAAAAAAACTGCTTCATAAAAAGTAACTGATGTTAATTGGTTAAATGATAATGGGGTGCTAATCACTAGCAAATGATGTTTGGGAGAACATACTGGAATGGGAACTTGAGCTAACAGCATTGAAAAGAAACTCTCAAGTCCTCAGGGGGTAGCCTCTAGAACCCTGCAAGGGAGATACAGCTTTTATAAACTGGGGTGGGGGTGGGGTCTTTATTCCAATTCCTACTCTGTATTCTGTTATATACCCATGTGGAGTAAGAGTAAGCATGCTTCCAGGAATGAGTAAATGGGAAGACCCTGCTCCTATTACATAATCTTTACAAATTATAAGGTAAATCTTTAGCCTATGTAGGAGAACAATATTTTCAAGCATTTTTTAAAGCAAAATCTAATTTGATTATAAGCATGTGGTAATTACAAATAATTCCTATCATGATATCACCAGCACTGGCAACTTTAAAAAAATTTTGTTTCTATTCTTTCTTCAAAGGAATAAAATTGCATTGAAATGTATGTAAATCAGATTCTTGCCAATTCAGACTTACCTTGTCTCCTTACACTCTACAAAGCCCATAAGAAAGAGGAAAGGGGCATTCTCTTACTCTTAACTCCATCCTCAACTTGAATTGTACTATATGGAGCTGACAGTATGCTCTTTAGAAATGAAAAGCCCTGAGCTCTCATTGCATAGGCACAAAGAACTAACCCTTAATAATTAGAATTCAAGCTGCTGAAGAGGGTTTTTTTTGTTTTGGGGTTTTTTTTTTGCATTTTGGAGGGGAGAAGGCAGGGCAATGGAGTTAAGCAACTTGCCCAAGGTCACACGGCCAGTAAGTGTTAAATGTCTGAAGCTGGATTTGAACTCAGGTCCTCCTGACTACAGGGCTAGTGCTCTATTCACTGCAACACCCACCTGCCCCTGGTGAAGAGTTTTTTGAAAACAAACACTAAATGCATTATAAACCTGGTTTATAAAATTAAGAGATAAGATCTCTCTATAATCAAATCTAGACCAGAAAATATAATGATGAAGATGCCAATTTAATAGGAGTACTATGAACAGCTGACTTCAGAATTCAGTCCAGAATCATAATTAACATAACATCGAAACTCATTTGCCAAATTTCGAGTGTGTTTTGGAATAAATCTGCACATCTTCACCCCAAGAAGTTCTGCTGCCTCTTTCTCCATGATGGCACCTGACAAAATGAGAATATTTATCAGAATCAATTAAAACATATTTCCTCAGAGTACACAGACTGTATATATGTTCAGTACTATGTTAAACAGGGGCTATAAAAAAAGTATAAGATATAGTCCTTATTTTTGCAGCATTGAAGCTTACAGTGAAGGGAAGGAATGGCTTGGAGTTGGATTGCCCAAGCTCTAAGTTGAATGACTGTACTGTATACCAGTCTTCATGATTAATATGTGGTTTTATTTCTCAAAAAATAAACACCTACATACCACAGAGAATAATTTTTCTAATATTAAACCTTTATGTACTTACAAAATATAGTATTAACAAGTGTCCCTTTGTGGCCTCCCTTAGTGTTAAACACTAGGTGGCATCCTACTCACCCCTAATTCTGATTCAGTCTAGAACTATCCTTTTTCAGTAGCGAAAAAAATTTATATTTTTTGTATTTAATTTTAGCAATAAGAATGGTTAAAAATGTATAACAATGGATAGTGTACAGACAGTAGTTTCTTAGCAGCAGAGAAATACTCTTTTTCCTAGGTTAATACAAAAGGAAAAAATGAACTAGAATTAATAGAATTTTGAAGAATAATTTCTATCTTCAAACAAAAAAAAAACACCCAGACCTGTTCTTATACAGCTCTCCTTAGCCTTTCTACAACTCTCTACCTCACTTTGTAGAAGACACCACCTCTGATATATAAATGGCATCTGTTAATTATTCACACAGATCTGCAGGGTCTTCAGGTGAAAATGGACATCCACTTTGGGCTGTTTTGCCAGATAGAGTACTGTCTCCCACTCTGTGGGTACAGGGGGAGGCATCAGAGGCACTGAATTTTTATAGCACTTCAAAGCTTTATAAAACCCTTTTGAGTTAAATCAGTAATTATTATAGTCTAATAAAAATATTATCATCAGTTTGAATAAGATACTTATGAGAAATAATAAAATGTTTAGAAGAAACAGAAAGGCCTAGAGACATATAATACCTGTGCAAAGCAGAATCTTTCCTTGTGTTAGATACTTGATGGTTTCTGCTGTTTTTCTGAGACATTCTTGAGAAAGGTAAGGTGGATCAGCAATAACAATGTCAAAACTATGTGGAGTAAGCTTTTCTGGCAAATTTAAAGGATCATTGTAATCATAGTAGATGAACTCTTCTCCGTATACAGCAAATCTTCTGTCATATTCCAAGATGCACACTGAAAAGTCTTCACCATTCAACTCTCTCAATTTCTGGTAAACACTGGGGGCACTGACACACGCTATCCTAGAAGTGGAGAATGAACAAATTCATGAAGGGTTTCCCAAAGTTAACCAAGGGTATCAAACATCTATGAAGAATAATAGCTTGGATTTCCATTGAGCATTTTTTTCCCCCAGAGGAGGCCCTTACTCTAGCCTCCTATTTGAGTGTATGCTTCCATTCAATTATATAAAAGACAAAAACCAGTGAAATTACCAGCAGCTGCTGTTTAAAAAATACTGTCACACTTTGTACTAGTTCATATTGAGAGAATATGGTATTAAAAAATCTGCAATACATAATTTTAAGGTCTGAAGATATATAGATACAAACTGGTTAATAACCAACAACTTAGAACATCAGTAACATATTATGAAAAACACCTGTTGTAAATGACACAAAGGTTAAAATGTCCCTATTGTTTTCCTGTTGGTCCTTTACTATTTATTTCAAGTATATACAAAACCCCAAATTGAACAATTCTGACTTGATTTTTAAAATCCTCATGATTTTGAAAAAAGAACTCTCTATAATTCCAAGTTTCTGAAAAGATAATCCAACAACTTTCTGATTTATGAGTCAAATGTGTACAAACAACTTGGAACCTTGGGTTTCCTCTAGTTACAAAGTTTTAAAAAATCTGCTATCCAGGAAAGAGCCATTCTTACCTATAATATGCTTGTCAACATATTAGATTCTAAAAGTCTGTTTTGCAAGTTGATTATTTGGAACTTGAAATGTATCTTTCATAAAACTGTTATAGACATGATTAAGTTCTCAGGCCTGTCCACAAAAATTTCTTCAACCTAATGTACCCAGAGTAGAGAACCTAATTACTATGTCACTCTTGAGAGACAGGAAATCTGAGCAATAACAAAATATAGGATAAACTAGGCACAGGGCAGCAGTAATTTCACACACACACACACACACACACACACACACACACACACACACACACACACACACACACACACACACACTCACTCACTGGATCCTCATAGCAATCTTGTGAAATAGGTGCTGTTATTATTTAATTTTACAAATCAGGAAACTGAGGTTCACACAGGTTAAGAGATAACTAGGAATGACAGATAAACGTGTAGCCTTCTGGATGTATCATAGGATCATAGGTGTAGAGCTGGAAGTGATCTCAGAGCCCATTTCAGAGAGGCACAGAGAGGCTGAGTGACTTGCCCAGTGTCTCACAGCTTGTAACTGTCTGAGATGGGAGTTAATCCCATGCCCTCTCCCCCACCTCCAGAGGCCATCTGCTTGAGTGTTAATCCACTAGAACCTGCCGTGGTTCTCTCTGTGTGCCCTCATTTTTAGAACCTGGAGAACTCCAAGTGCTTCCCTGTTCCCCATGTTTTCCACTTAGTATCACACCCTTTCTCTGTCCTGTGAACCATGTGCCCCCAATTTCAGAATGAATCATAAATTCCAAACTTTTCTATTCTGTAATTTCTTATATAAGTACATAACCTTGTTTATGTTTTCCTAGGGTTTTAATGCTAGTAATTACAGTAAAATTACCGCCCCCAAAAGAGAAAGTTACAAAAGTTTTAAGTCTTAAAAACTTATAGGAATGAAGTGCTTAGCAATCGTTTTCAGTGAACACACAAAAGGAGTTAAACCTTGGTCTTTGTTAGCTCTCTTAATATCCACTGACCTCACTATTTTATTTCTTCTCTCTGGAGTCAGTCTGACCTCAAGCCTGTCCTGGTTGGCTGCTGTCCCAAACTTTTAGGCTTCTAGCCTGAGGTATATTCAGGACAAGGCTGCTAGAACTGCCAGACCCTCTTAAAATCTGCTACCTAGACTTAGATGATGGGTGCAGGAACTCTGAGTCTGCCCATGGGTTTCTGACCTTCCTGATTTTACAGTGACTTCTTTCTTTCTGCCCTAGAAGGCTCAAAGGCTCTGATCTCTGATAAGCACTACATTTACCCTTTGTCTGTTAAGAAATGAAACTGAACTTAATTTCTAAAGTCCCTTCTGGTACTAGAATCCTATGACTCAGTCCCCTGCAAGGAGTTCTTCCATAGGCTTTGACCTTTCTTGTGTGGATTCTGCAGTAGCCTCCTTCATCCTCAGTAGGTCTGATCTGTCTTGCTCATTTCACCCAAAGCAAATTCACTTATCAGTCATCATGGCTCCTTTCCTTCTCTTTCTTTCACCTAGGCTTCATCACTTGTTCCAGGTCAGTATCTGAGCCTAGTTTCCATCTAGAAGTCACATGGGCTAAATGACAGATCCCATCATTTAGAAAGAGCCTGCCTCCCCTACAGCTGTTTCCTATACAAGTCAGATTGACTCTCCTGTTTCTAAGCCTATCTGTCCACCTTCCCTGGACTTCCCATTAAGTTCTTTGGCCTATTTGCAAGGCTAAGATAAAAGAGGGGTACTGATATTTATACTTTTTCCTGGATGGAGTTGCTTCACTAATTTTCTCTGGTTCCTTTTTATTGACTGAATTTCAAGTGCCAGGGAGAGGAAGGGAGTTTAGAATACTGTAGCTAAGTTTACAATATAGTAAACAGTTTTCATCAACGATAAAGGGAAATTCTGCAACAATTTTCCATGCTTCTTCCCTCCTAATAGGAATACTGATAATTGATGTTGGCATTGGGTGGAGTGTGGTGGGCACCTAACTGCCTTTGAGAAATACCCAGGGGATGGGTGTTTATGTATTTGTATATGAGACATATACAGGGTGTCCCAAAAGTCCCAGTGCAGTTTTAAGCTTTAAGAAAGGGAAGTAAAGAAGGGGAGGGGTGTGTGGAACATAGATAAGAAATGGTCCCAGAGCCCCAAAATGCAGATTTTCCTCCTCTTTTCTCTTTTTTCTTCCTTCTCATTGCTGCCTCCCTCCAACTGCCCATCTTCTTGCTAATTTGTTCTAGGACCAAATGAGGTTAGCTAAGTAAGGAAAGATAGGAAATCCCCACAAGTACTAGGGAAATAATAATAGTAATGATAATAATACCTATTATTTTTATAAAACTTTAGGATTTGTGAAACACTTTGCAAACACTGTGCCATTTTGTCCTTACAATACTCCTGGGAGGTAGGTGCTATTATCTCCATTTTAGAGATGAACAAAGTAAAACAAATAGAGGTTAAGAGAGCTGTTCAGGAATACACAGCTACTAAGTGTCTGAAATAGGATTTGAACCCTGACTTCATGGTCAGTTCTCTCTTCACTGCACCACCTAACTGCCTTTAAGAAATACCTGCTGGATGGGTATTTGTATCTGAGACATACAGACAAGGTATCTCAAAAGTCAGTGTAGTTTTAAACTTTAATAGCTTTTTTGGCTATAGTAGCTATTAACAATAATAGCTACTTAATAATAACTTAATAGCCAAATAAGTTATTAAAGCTTATTAAAGGCCTATGAAAATTGGGGCTTGCCTCTAGTTTGCTTCTTTTGTCAAATAAAACAAGGTGAGAATGGCACATATCCATATTTGACTAACTGCACAAAATAATTTGTGATCATGGAGATCACTGTAAACAAATTCTATAAAATTAACAAGAAAATAATTATTTATTGATTTCCTTATCCTTTTGCTCCTAAACCCTAGTTTGGCTTTCCCTAAAGTTAGGAATGCAGATAAGTATATAGAGAGGGCACAGGACTTCAAGTTCACTTCTTAGAAGTTGGAGAAGCCAAATTTGTTGAAATTCTGGTCTCTAGGGGTGGCTAGGTGGCACAGTGAATAGAGCACCAGCCCTGGAGTCAGGAGGACCTGAGTTCAAATCCAGCCTCAGATACTTAACTCTTACTAGCCTTGGGCAAGACTTAACCCAATTGCCCACCAAAAAGCAAAACAAAAAAGAAGAGTTAGTGGTGAGGAATTCTGGTCTCTACTCTTTTATATTGAGTAGTCTGGTTGGGTCCAAGGCACTTAAGGATTTGTGCAGGAGCTAGCACAAACCTCTACGTGATTCCTGTTTCATGACTGAACCTAAATAACTCCCTTATGCATTATACATCTGGGGTAAAAAGATTAAAAAAAATAAAATTGCTTCATTAAACTCTATTGGATATTGGATTACTAGATAATATTAAGAGATAAAAATGAGAGACTCTAGGGAGAAAAATAGATTATTAAAATTTTCTTGATTTGTAATATCTTGGTACAGAATTAACTGCCTTAATCACAATCATAAGGTTTCATCAAAGTTTATAGCCAAATATAAAAGACTATTCTTTTTGTTTGGACCGTTAACATAATAAGATACTACATTCAGTAGTACTAACTTGAAAAAAATCCAAGGCTCCTATGAATTCTAACAAACATATGATTTAGCTACGAAATCACTATTTTAGTTAAGAAATATAGCAAATAATTCTTCAGCAAATATTTTTTAAACTCCTAAAGTTTAGATACAGGAGAAAAAAAGAACCTAAAGAGACAAAGCATTTTTCACTAAGAAAAATGACTACTGACAGCAAATTTAAGAGATATGAAAAAAAGTATTTAAAAGTTACCTTCCACCTTTACCAGCAGCTATAATAGCTTCAGTAGCTAATTGCAATGCTGTTTCTTCACTGTACCAAAACTGACTCAATTGCTGTAGAAGGGAAATGGGTAGAAATCACTTTTGTTGTTTATACATTAAACTTTTTGCCATCTAAAAACAACTGCCCGTTCCAAATGTATAAAGATCACAGCAAGGGGCATATTTTTGTAAAACAATAATTCAACCTTGTTATTGTTCAGTTGTGTTCAACTCTTTGTGATCCCATTTGGAGTTTTCTTGGAAAAGATACTGGTTTGCCACTGCCTTCTCCAGTTCACTTTACAGATGAGAAACTGAGGCAAAAAATGTTAAGTAACTTGCCCAGAGTAGCAGTGTTGGACTATATTAGCATCATAGCTATTCAGGGTACTATTGTTCACAGTTATAAGAAGCAGATCAGTCCTAGAGATGCCCTGAGGCATACCTTAGTGTGTGTTAGCTACACATAAAGTATCAAAGGCTTCCTGAATCAAAACCTAGCACTCACTCTGCTAAGTTGTGAAAGGAGACTAAAGGAGGGAATGGACTGCTACCCAAACACAGAAATAAAAAAGATCAGAAAAAAGGGAAAAATCTATTTGCTCCAGGCAGCATCATAAATAAAACATATTTGCATGGCTTCAGCACAACCCTCTAAAATATATTTTATGAAACACCTACTATATAAGGGCTCCCTACAGTCAGGGATCATAAAGTCTAGTGATGGGGATAGCACACACTCAAAACTACAGTGTATGATAAGTGCAGAAGAGAGGTGAAAATAAAGTCCTGTGTGAGTTCTGGAGAAGAACATTACCACTAAATAAGGATATAGATTTGGGTGTCATTCCTGTAGAGGTAATAGTTGAATTCATGAGAGTGAAGGGAATTTCGAATGGGAAACTTTTTCTAGGTTAAAAGGCAGTGCTGCTGTAGAAAATGAGGTGGCCTAGGAAGGAGAAAGAGCTGGGTCCTAGTTTCAAGTTTCATCTCTAACACATACTGACTGACATTGTGACTGTGGGCAAGTCACTTAACCCAGGCAACTCCCTAGGCCTAGAAGTTGCCTGGAAGGTGCTGATCTCTATATGTGGAGGGAGTTTCCTCACTTGAAGTTCCTGGTACCAATGAAATCAATAATTTGGTACCCCTCCCCAAAAAGAGAAGAAAAGACTCAGAGATCACAAATGGAAAAAAAACAACAAAAAATCTGGAGACCTGAGGGGGGGAGGGGAGAAGTAGGTAAAAATATCACTTAATTTGCCTATAAAAAATGTCTAAATGTAAAGCATATATCCCTACTAAACCTGGGGAAATCCACAGGCAGTAAACAGAAGCCTGAATTGTTTTTCAACAATTCACTTCACAGTGAAATAAAATCCATGCTTCAATTCTATGTGGGAAGCTTATTTTGACAACTCTTCCACCTTTTCAAAAGCTTCAATAAGAAAAAGTAAAAATGGACAAGAAATCATTAAAGTAGGATATATTCATAATCTCTAAATTTAATGCAACCAATTTCTTTTTTTTAATCTTTTATTTATTTATTTTTAGTTTTCAACATTCGTTTCCACAAGATTTTGAGTTACAAATTTTCTCCCTGTCTTTCCCCTACCCCCCACCCCAAGATTGTGAGCCTATTGAATACCCCTTCCCCCAATCTTCTCTCTCTTATATCCTCCCCCATTCCCCCCTAACTTTCTAGTAGGGCAAGATTGATTTCTATACCCCAGTGCCTGTATACCTTATTTCCCAGTAATGCAACCAATTTCTTAATCCCGTGTTGGTCTATCACAGTAGGAGTTATTAAAATGGCTTCTTCCTTCTTTCCTTCCTACCTTCCTTCTTTTCCTTTTTTTCTTTCCCTTCTTATTTTCATCATAACTCACAGCCACTCTGTGAGATATGTTATATAAATATCACCCCCATTTTACAGATAAGGAAAATTGCCATGGGTCTCACAGCCAGTAAGTGGCAGAGCTGGGATTTAAATTCACATTTGCTGTTAAGTACAAGTCAATTAATAAATCAATCAACAGGCATTTATGAAGCACCTGATATGTGCCAGTCACTGTACTAAGTGCTAGAAATAAAAAAGAGGCAAAAGACAGTCCCTGTCTTCAAGGAGTTTGCAATCCAACAGAGGAGATAAAATTCAAACAAATATATACTAAAATAGCTATATACAGGATAATTAGGAAATAATTAAAAGAGGGAAAGCACTGGAATCACAAGGGATTCGGGAAGGTTTCCTGCAGAAAGTGAAATTTTAGTTGGGACCTGATGCCAGGGAAGTCAGTAGCTACAGCAGAGAAGGGAGAGTGTTCCAGGCATGGGGGACAGCCAGAGAAAATCCCCAGAGCCAAGAGATGGAGCGTCTGTTTGTGGAATAGCCAGAAGGCCACTGGATAGAAAAGGACATGTTGGGGAGCAAGGTTTAAGAAGAGTGGAAAGGCACGTGAGGGCTAGGTTGTGAAGGGCTTTGAATGCCAAACAGAGCATTTTGTATTTGCTCCTGGATATAACAGGGAGACACTAAAGTTTACTGAGTAGGGGTAATGACATGATTAGACCTTTGTTTTGAGAAAATCACTTTAGTGGCTGCATGGAGACTGGATTGGAGTGAGAAGAGACTTGAGGCAAGCAGACCCACCAGCAGTCTATTTCAGGAATTAATTATTCAGTTACTCAAATAACTAAAATACAAGGCAAAACAAGGTAGAATACAAAAACTGCATAACAGAGTCACAGTGTTATGGGAATCCAGAGAAGGGAAGTTTTTGAGAGGGTAGAGTGGGGGATGTTAGGATAGAAAGGTCAAGAAAAGCTTTGAGGAGAGTCAAAGGACGGATGGACCTAGATTGTTGTTGTTACTGTTTTTCAGTTGTGTCTGACTCTTTGTGACCAGATTTTGGGGTTTTCTTGGCAGAGATACTGGAGTGGTTTGCCTTTTCCTTCTCCAGTTCGTTTGACAGATGAGGAAATGAAGGCAAATAAGGCTGAGTGTCTTGGCCAGGGTTACACAGCAAGTAAGCATCTAAAACCAGAATTGAATCCAGGAAGATGAGTCTGCCTGACTCTGGGCCTGGCACTCTATCTACTGTACCACTTAGTTGTCTCCAAGGGCTAGATTAATTATAAACTGTTTTAATGCTAACTTTTTTGTGTTAGTCTTTTCTTTCCAACTAGGTGGTAAACACCCAGAGGGCAGGGACTAAGGATGGCCTATAATTAATTTGTATCGGCCCATTCAGTGCCTTGCAACATGTCAGGCACATCAAATGTTGGGCCCTCAATATATAATTATTGGCTTACTGACTTTTTTCTTCCTTTAAAGAAAGATGTATGAGTCTAAAATGGATTTACTTACCCAATTTTCTTCAATTATCCCAATGTTATATTTGTTATCTTCACTAGGGTCACTCATTCGCTGCTGCTGTTCATCATAAAATTCCTGCAGAGCTGTTAGGGTATGTGAAGAAAGCCGAGGGATGTCATCATCATCAGAATCACCCATATCTTAAACTGATAATGAAGCATACAAGATGGATGAAAAATGTATTGTTTCCTATAAAATGAATGAGTACATTTATTCTTTTGTTGGGTTATGCAGTTTAGCCTAGAAGTATCATTTAAAATTACACTGGTTAGATATGTTTCTGTGCACACAAACCTTCAGCAAAACGATATATTTAGAACTGAAAAGTATCTTAGTCACTAAGTCCAACCCTGTCATTTTACAAATGAGGAACTGAGGACCAAAGAAGTTAATCACCTTCCCCAAGGTGATAAGGTAAGTGGCAAGGCCAGGATTTGAACCCCAATCAACACACTTTTCATCAGTACCACCCTGATGCTTTCTATGGAAGAAATGGGTGAGGAAATGAGAAGGGATTTTACAAGTATCCTCCTCCACCTTCCTCCTATGTGCCTAATCTTAACCTGAATTCTAAAATTTATGCTTAAATAGCATAAACATATGCTGTTGATAACTATTAGAGACCTCTGGACAATTGTAATAACTTCCTCATTGGTCTTCATTCCTCTAGTCTCTTCCCTCTCTAATCCACTCTCCAGAGCCGGCCAATCTTTATTCCTAAAGCACTGACCTGACCATGTCAAACCTCGGGTAAATGAGGATGGATTGTTATAAATTAATCATGATTAATTAAAATAACTTATAGCAGTTCTCTTATGGAAAGTCAATAATTTCTTTGTATGCATTATATTTTATAACAGAGAACTAAAGGAACCATTTCCTCCTGTTTCTTTCAGGACTTTGCTCCAGAAATAATCTCTACCTTTCTTATGCATTTTCAATCTATCTTCTCCATCAGCCCTTTCCAAACTCCCTCAAACATGGCCAACCCTCAAAGCCTTTTTAAAATTTTTTCCTTCATCTAGCTATTCTCTCATATTTCTCCTCTCCTTCAC
>JAQQSU010002129.1:0-14767 GCA_028627135.1 Pseudochirops cupreus | reverse complement strand
AGATCTAGGAGAGACAACTTAAAAATTATTGGACTACCAGAAAGCCATGATCAAAAAAAGAACTTAGCAAGCATCTTTCAAGAAATTCTCAAGGAAAATTGCCCAGATATTCTAGAACCAGAGGCCAAAATAGAACTTGAAAGAATTCACTGATCACCTCTTGAAAAAGATCCCCAAAAGAAAACTCCTAGAAATGTTATAGCCAGGTTCCAGAACCCCCAGGTCAAGGAGAAGGTATTGCAAGCTGCCAGGAAGAACCAATTTGAATATTGTGGAAACACAATTAGGATAACCCAGGATCTAGCAGCTTCTACGTTAAGGGATTGAAAGGCCTGGAATATGATATTCCGGAGAAAGTATGACACCATCCACAAAGGGACTATTGTTTTTTTTTTTCAGCCAAACACCTTCAAACTGTCAACCACGACTTCCCATAAAATTGAAAAGCTTTTAACACAATTGAAATAAATATAGCTAGTATGAGAGAGGAAATTGTTGACTGAAGGGAAAAAAAACTTTCTATCAAATATCCAATACTTAACACAGGATTATGGGAAGACATACTTACTAACACTTTGTTAGTGGAAACTGTGACTTGGTCCTACCATTGTAGAAAACAATTTGGAAAAAAAATGACTAAAATATCTATACCTTTTCACTCAGAGATCCCATTACTAGGCAGAAACTCCTAAGCAGTGAAAGTCAGAAACGACAATCCCATATATACCAAATTATTCGTAACAGTATGTTTTGTGATAGCAAAGAAATGGAAATAACTTGGGTACCATGAATTCAGGAATGGCTCAGCAAACTGTGATACATTAATGTAACTGAATATTTTTTAATCAAAATAAATGATGAACAAGGAGGATTCTAAGAAACATGGGAAGACTTACGTGGACTGATGCAGAGTTAAATAAGTAGAACCAGGAAAATGATATCCATTATTTCAACAAAGGAAAAAAAGAAAGAATAATAAAATGAAACTGAACAAATGTAATTAACATGATTGGGGGTGGCTATAGGGTAAAGTTCAGAAAATATATTTTTCTCCTTTTGTTGGCAAGACAAGTAACTGTGAGTGTACAATGTTGCATATACTGTCAGATGAGATCTATATATCCATTGGTTTTATTGAATCATTTTTTTCATTTTCCTTTAAATTGTTATGAAAAGGCCCTCTAGGTAATGTGGTGAATAGAGCACTGGCCCTGGAGTCAGGAAGAACTGAGTTCAAATACAAACTGAGACACTTAACACTTACTAGTCGTGTGACCTTGGGCAAGTCACTTAACTCCAATTGTACTGCCTTCCCCCCTTTAAAGAGCAAAAAAAAAACCTGTTTTGAGACTGAGTGAATATAATGGGAATGGGAATTTGAAGATCTTCCCTGCTTTTGAAAATCTTCCCTACCCCTTAATAGGCTGATTGTAATCACATGGAGTCTGTTGTGGGAGGAGTTTGCTGAAAGGCAAAGCAGAGCCCATAGGAAGCTGGGAGTCAGAGCAGTTACAGTTGGAAGGAGGAGAGGACACACCCAGGGAGACAGGTAGGCTCCTGAGTATTTGTGGGAAGGCTAAAGGATGGTGAGGCTCTCTGTGGTATTATGGTCTATTAACTTCTTTGCTGCTATGATGGATTCAGCTTTCTGGTTTGGGGATTTGGTTTTCTGGTATCTGAATAAATGTTTTGCTTCTGTCTTCTATATGAAGAGTCTGTTATATTTTGTGATTGAGAACTATGCTGGCATGTTTACAGTCACTACTGGCACTGTGAATGTTGTGTTGGCACTACGGTGGGTAGAGCCAAGATGGCAGAAAAAAGACAGGAACTCATCTGAGCTCCCCCCAAAACCCTTCTGAACAACTTTAAATAATGATTCAAAACAAATTCTAGAGCAGGAGAACCCACGAAATGATAAGGTGAAACAAATTTTCAGCCCAAAACAACTTAAAAGATCATCAGGAAAGATCTGTCATACCAGAGTGAAAGTGGAGTGCAGTCCAGCGCAGGCCATGCCAGAGCAGCCTGGACCCAGGAAAACCAGGAGCAGACTGAATCATTGGCAGTGGTTGCTTCCAGAGCTCTCAACCCACAGAGGGTAAGGTGGTGAAACAATTGCCCATACTTGGATCTGGGTTGCAGTTCTGGGTGGCAGTTCCAGGGTAAAGAGGAGCAGTAGAATGGGTACCCTTGTCACAGTTCCAGGGCAGAAAAAGTGCTTTTGGTCACTCATACACCAAAACACAGGTCAGGAAAGTAGTAAACACACCTCTCCTTATATCATACCACCTTGGAAGAACTGAAAACTTGCAGATCCCTGGAAGTATCTCTGAAAACAGCTGCACAAAACCCCTGAAGCTTGGGACAGTGCACCCTTCTCCCTGGAAGCTGAGCAACACTTTAGCAAAGAGTTAAAAGTCAGGAAATGACAGGAAAAAGTGAGCAAAAAACAGAAAAAATTAGAACTATAGAAGGTTACTATGGTGACAAGAAAGATCAAAATATACACTCAAAAGAAGACAACAAAGTCAAAACTCCTACATCCAAAGCCTCCCAAAAAAATATGAATTGGTCTCAGGCCATGGAAGAGTTCAAAAGGGATTTTGAAAATCTAGTAAGAGAGGTAGAGGAAAAATTGGGAAGAGAAATGAGAATGATGCAAGAAAGCAGGAAAAAAGAGTCAACAGCTTGGCAAAGAAAATATAAAAAAGTACTGAGGAAAATAACATCTTAAAAAACAGACTAGGCCAAATGGAAAGAGGTGTACAAAAATTCACTGAGTAGAAAAACTCCTTGAAAAGCAGAATTGGTCAAATGGAAAAAGATTAAAAAAAATTCAATGAAGACAAGAATTCCTAAAAACCTGAATTGGCCAGATGGAAAAAGAAGTACAAAAGCTCCCTTGAGAAATCCTTAAAAATTAGAATTGAACAAGTGGAAAATAATGACTCCATGAGGCATCAAGAAACAAAATCAAAAGAATGGGAAAAATAGAAAACAATGTGAAATATCTCATTGGAATAACAACTCACCTAGAAAATAGATCCAGGAGAGATGATTTTAAATTTATTGGTCTTCCTGAAAGCCATAGTTAAAAAAAAAAAAGAACCTAGACATCATCTTTCAAGAAATTATCAAGGAAAACTGCCTTGATATTCTAGAACCAGGGGGTAAAATAGAAATTGAAAGAATCCACTGATCACCTGAATGAGATCCTAAGTGAAACCTCTCAGGAATATTATAGTCAAATTCCAGAACTCCTAGGTCAAGGAAAAAATATTGCAAGCAGCCAGAAACAATTCAACTACCATGGAGCCATAGTCAGCATAACACAAGATTTAGCAGCTTCTACATTAAAGAAATGGAGGGCTTGGAATAATGATATCATGGAGGGCAAAGAAGTTAGGATTACAACCAAGAAGCATCTATTATCCTTCAGGGGAAAAATGAATATTCAATGAAATAGAGGATTTGCAAGCATTCCTGATGGAAAGACCAGAATTGAATAGAAAATCTGATTTTCAAATACAAGACTCAAGAGAAGCATGAAAAGGCAAACAGGAAAGGGAAATCATAAGGGACTTAATAAGAGTAAACTGTTTACATTCCTACAGGGGAAGATGATACCTGCAACTAATAAGAACCTTCTCATTATTAGGGCAGCCAGAAGGAGTATATATAGACAGAGGGCATGGGTGTGAATTGAATATTAAGGGATGATATCTAAAAAAGGGAGAGGTAGAATGGGGGTAAATTATTTCACATAAAAGAGGCAAGAAAGAACCTTTAAAATGGAGGAGTAGATGGGGTAGATGGTGAGGAATGCCTGAACCTTATTCTCACTAGAACTGGTTCAAAGGGGGAATAACATACACACTCAGTTGGATGTAGAAATCTATCTTACCCTACAGAAAAGTAGGAGGGGGAGGGGATAAGAGAAGAGAGAGAGTGCTGATAGAAGGGAGAGAGGACTGGGGGAGGTGGTAATCAGAAGTAAAACACTTTTGAGGAGGGATAGGGTGAAAGGAGAGAGAATAGAATAAACAGGGGAGAAATAGGATGGAGGGAAATAAAGGTAGCAATCATAATTGTGAAAAAAATTTTTTGAAGAAAGTTTTTCTGATAAAAGCCTCATTTCTCAAATATTTAGAGAACTGAGTCAAATTTATAAAAATAAGAACCATTCCTCAACTGATAAATGATCAAAAGATATGAAGTCAGTTTTCAGATGAAGTAATTAAAGCTAATTATAGCCACATGAAAAAATGTTCTAAATCACTCTTGATTGGAGAATTGCAAATTTAAAAAATTCTGAGGAAAACTAACAAATGTCTGAGGGAATGTGGGAAAACTGAGACACTAATGCATTTTTGTGGAGTTGTGAACTGGTTCAACCATTATGCAGAGTAATTTGGAACTATGCCCAAAAGCCTATAAAAACATGGATACCTTTTGACTTGGTAATACCACTACTAGGTTTGTGTCCCAAAAGAGATAAAAAAGAAAAGGACCTCTACGCACAAGAACATTTATAGCAACTCTTTTCTGGTGGCAAAGAAATGGAAATTGAGGAGATGTTGGGGAATGGCTGAACAACTTGGGGTATGTGATTGTGATAGAATACTATTGTGCTATAAGAAATGATTATCAGAATGCTTTCAGAAAAACCTGGAAAGACTTATGTGAACAAAGCGAAATGAGTAAAAGCAGGAGAACATTGCATGTAGTAACAGCAATATTTTAAGATGATCAGCTGTGAATGACTTAGCTATTCTCAGCAATATTATAATCCAAGTCAACTCTGAAGGACTTGTGATTAAAAATGCTGTCCATCCCCAGAGAAAGAACTGATGGAGTTTGAATGAAGATCAAAGTATACTTTTAAAAAAAAAAACAACTTTATTTTTCTCATTTTGTTTTGTTTGGTCTATGTTTTCTTTTAAAACATGACTAATATAGAAATATGTTTTGCATGGCCACACATGTAGAGCCCATATTAAATCACTTGCTTTCTCATTGAGGGAAATGGGGAGGGAGGGAGAGAATTTGGAATTCAAAATTTTAAAAACAAATGCTAAAAATTGTTTTTACATGTAATTGGGGAAAATTTTTTTAAAATATTAAATAAATAATTAAAAGTGGAATAAATAAATTGTTGTTATAGAACAGAGTTTAAATGGAGACTGAAGCAATCTTTTCCATGTTTGGTTCTCTTTCTTCTTTCCCACTGTTCACTCATTGGTTACAACCCTTCTATACAACCAGACTAATGTACAATGTGAAAGCATTTGCAGATCCTATACTTGATTGTATGCCGCCAGGGGTGGGGGGAAGAGGGAGGGGAGAAAATTTGAAACTCAAGGGATTCTGGAACTGAATCTTGTAAACTAAAATTTAATAAACAAGTCAATTTAAAAAATAAAAATTTGCAACATGAAAAAAAAAGATGTCCTGAATTAATGAGAAGGCAGCCAATATAGCAAAAATTATGATCTTTAGTCAGGAGAAGGAGTTGCAGTTGGGGTTCCACATGGCAGCAAGTGCTGGGGAGCCCCAAGAAGGAGCTGGAAGCTGGGTTCTTATAAAGTATTTGGGCAAAGGGAGAAGGACTGCGGGTGCAAAGGGGTTGGCACATTCTATAGCTTCACAAGGTAAGTTGTTTTGAGCTACGTTTCTCTTATTAGTGACCTGGAGGATTTTTTTTTTACATGGTTGTGAGAACACTTTTCAGTTTTTCTTTTGAGAATTGTTCCTATCCTTTCACCATTTATCTATTGGGGGATGGCTATTAGTTTTATACACATACACACACACACACAAACACATACACACACACAAACCTTATATTATATAAATTGCTTATAAATCTTGGATCCTAAGCCCTTATCAGAGAAATTTGACACAATTTTTTTTTCTCATTCAACCACTTCCCTTCTGATCTTAGCAGTCTGTGCTGTAAACAGTATTATGTTCCTTCAATTACTTTAATTTTTTTAAGGTGACTGCATTTTCATTGACTGTCTTCCCCTCGCTCCTGATCCCCTCTTCTCATTTGATATTCTCCTTTCATCTCCTCCTCTTTAGCTAGGCCTGTTCCTTAGTTTTTAAATTTCATTTTTGTATCCCTTTCTTTTTTTTTTTTCTTCTTTTTAGAGGGGGGAAGGTAGGACAATTGGGATTAAGTGACTTGCCCAAGGTCACAAAACTAGTTTTTTGTGTTGTGTCTGAGGCCAAATTTGAACTCAGGTCCTCCTGACTTCAGGGCTGATGCTCTCTTCTCTGTGCCACCTAGCTGCCCCTGTACCTTTCTTAAAAAGGATTTTTCTCATTCTCTTCATTATCAGTCTTTTCTTTCTGTTTACTCTACACTTTCATTCTCTGATTTATGACCCTTATAATTATCTGGCCACTTGCTTTTCTGTATATTCTTCACACAATCAAAACTCCTAAGGTATCCCATTCTAGGCTCTCCTCTCTAAGTGCTTTCTGCCATTTCCATGAGGGCTTGCTTCATATATTCTCCTTTTCTGTTGTGCCCCATTTCCAGAGCAATGGCAATTAATACAGAAAGGACACTGCCTCATGGTAGGTCCCTTCCCTAACACGTCCCTGATTACGCAGCCCACCACTGATCTATACCCTTTCTTGTAGATCTTTATTTCTTCATTTATCTAGAAATTTCTTCCTCATGACCATGCTTTCCCATTCTTCCAGGTGCCAATTACCTCCAAGGATTCCAACTCCTCCACTCCCAGGACAAGTAAGTAGACTTTGTAAATCTTCCAGTCCTCATTCAATGTTAGATCCTCCTCTCTTTTCACTGACTATCTTTCTTCACCCATAGTAGTGTTCTTTAGTGGAGCCCCCTACCACTTCCAAAGTGAGACCTCTTTCCTTTCTTCTCCTTTCCCAGTCCTTCCCCCACTCTCCCCACTCTCCTTTAGATTATTCTCCTTCTGAGATCATAGACATCACCTTTCCCTTGTTTCTAGCTCTTGATTCAACCATAGCCCTTCACTCACTCTTAGTTAGCAACCTGACCTTCTTCCCCACCTTTCAGGTACCCTCCCAATTTGTAATGTAATCCCACAAAAGAAACATTCACATGTAGGTGAGGTTCCACAGGGTTGTGTCCAAAATAGCCGCATCAACCTCCTACAAGTTACCTCCAATAGATTTCTGCCTTCACTCTCCTTCCCCTCCCCCTGCTTCTTGTGTGCATTTAGGAAGAAGTTTCTTACTCTATTGCCATCGTATTGCTGTTACTGTCCTTGCCTACTGAGTTTATTCACTCCTCTTGCTTTTCTGTTTGTTTGGGGGTGTTCAAGATGCAAATAATCTCTTCTGTTCTGCCTTTCTTTCTAAAAATGTTTCAACCTCCTCTTTATTGTCAAACATCCATCTTTTGTTGTCTATGGCTAAAATTAGATTTGCAGGATGGGCCCCTACATTCTGGTTGGACTGCAACCTGAGCTCCATTGCTCTGTACTATACGTTATTCCATTCTCTTTCTTTTTTAAAGTGGATATGGAATCATCTTGCATTATTCAAATGACTTTTCCTTTGTATTTAACAGTGTTCCTCCTGGATGACCTACAGAACTTTTTTCTGAATTGAATTATTAAATTTAAATTCTGTCTTAGAGTTTGCAGCCTTGTTATTATTATTATTTTTTCTTCTGGAGGTGATCTATGAATTCTTTCCATTGGAATTTAACTTAACATGTTCAGAAGTTCTGGGCAGTTCTTTTTCATCATTTCCTTTATTATGGTGTTAATATTTTTTGTCCTGCCATGTTCTTTTGGAAGACATCCTTAGAATATCTATGCACATCCAGTCCTTGAGTTCAATAGGTCTAGCTTGCATAGTGAGCATATTTTCTTTTAATATTCTTGGTTTTTACTTCTCTTTACTTTTCTTCTTCTCTTTACTTCTCCCTTCACTTCTTGTTTTTGAATTCGCAATCTATTGGTCTCCTTTATGTCTCTTTGATTAAGCTTGCCATTGCAGATTCAAGTTTTTCTATTCTGCTCATTGTTTTTGCTGTGCTGGATGTAAATTCTGCTCTCATAATTCTCATTCTCTTTTAAACCATTCAGGAGTAGCATGTTGTTATTCCATATTCTCCTTGAATTCCACAAAGTCTTCTAGTTCATCAAGTGTTGGATAATTTTCCTTTGTTTCTCAGTATTTATTCATAGATTCCTGAACTTGTCTACTAGTTCTAGAGGCCAGGTATCCTTCTATTGTTACAGTTTTCCCTGTTGATTTATCTGTTTATGTTCAAGGTCTTCAAGGTTTTCTTCTTTCTGAAATCTTTGGTACTTTTAGTCTTCTCTCCTTTCCCCCCCCCCACCCCTTTGCTTTATCACTCACTTCCTGACTCCCTCCCTTCTGATTGTGGTTTCCTTGGGGGCTAGATCTCAAAGAGTCTCAATCTCCTCCCACACCAGGCAATTCATGGTTCATCAACCTAAGTCTCTGCTCTAATTAATCCTTGAGTGGTCAGAAGTGGCCCCATCTGAATATTGTATACTTTCCCTTAGGCTTGTGGAGTACTACAAAGTCCCCCATATCCATGATCTGTCCTGGTGACCTGATCCACTTCCTCTGTTTTTTAGTTGTCTGGGCCAGTATAGGCAATTCAGAGCCTGTTTTCCCCAGCACTGCCAGTTCAGGACTTTGCCGTACTGGTGCTTCCTGGTTGTAGCTCCTGGTAGGCATTTGCTCCTGAAGCTGAGCTGGCTGTTGAGTCCAGAACAAGTGCCAGGGTCTCCATGGCATTGGAAAGAGGGAGGAAAGACTGGTGTCTAGGGGTGAGTTTTGATGTAGGTCAATGTCATGTCCTTGGGTTTGCAAGTGTGGCCTCATTGCCAATAGTATAGGAGGTAGAGAAAGGGTGCTAAGTGAGCTCAGGGTCAGTGAGTATCAGTTTCTGAGTTTTTTTTAAAATTTTCTTTTGGATTCTGGGTGTCCTCTACCATGGAAACAGCTGAAGTTGTTTTATCTTTGGTGCATAATTTCTATTTCGGAGAGGTCTGAGAAGTTGTGGTGATTGGAGAAAATTTCTGGTCTGACATCTTATTGCTCACATGACCCAGAGTTATAAATGAATGTACTTTTAAAATAAAAGGCATCCGTAGAACAAAAAGTCAAAAATTACAACAAAACTTGGGAAAAGCAATTATCTTATAAAAAGTACAAAATTGTATACCAGCAAATATATGAAGCTGAATTAATTTAATAGGAAATGAGAGAGAAGAAATGTTTCCCTTTAGAACTTTAATATCTCCAAAGGGTATTAAGGAAGTTAAATAAGAAAGTAAAACAGAAGTGGTGTGTGTGTGTGTGTGTGTGTGTGTGTGTGTGTGTGTGTGTGTGTGTGTGTGTTTGTCCTATTCTAAGGGTCTGAAGAGGGGAATGAAAAAGCAGGGTAAAAGGAGGAATGTGCTGGTGTAGAAAGGAGGAAGAAGGGAGTGGAACTTGCTCTTTCTCCTAATTGAGGTGCACACAAATGGAGGATAGGATTAATATTCTTCTCATTCTGGGTATTGCTACTTCAACTCACTAGCTCTGGCTTGGGTGGAGGATGTTGACTCTTTGTCCAGATTGCCCAAGGCTGGGGGTGATGTAGGTATAGGGATCGTCTCTGTCCAAGAGTGACATGATGTCACTCTCAGACCTTCATTGGAGTGAACTCACTTTTCTTTGTAAAGTCCATCACTTACTCATTGTTCCCCAATCAGAGTTGTTATCACCTTTATTAGCACTCCTCTTCTAGAAGGGCTTATAGACTATGAGCCAGCCACCATGATTGTGTTGGGTCTAAGAGAGAGATAGCCAAGTGACCATCCTTTTAGTAAAGTGCAGGCATTATTAATAAAATGATTATATTACCCAGAAATTATGTCTTTTGAACCTTTTTAAACACCACAGTGTAAAAATGTATCAAACTCAAAAGAGCAAAAAGCAGGAATAGGGAGTGAACTAAGAGAGAGACTAAAATCAGGGAAAGAGTAATTAATAAGCAAAATAAAATCCCTTATTCTGAAGAGGAAGTAAAAGGAGGGAAGAAAAGATAAATAAAGAACTAGATAAGGGGGTGGAATGGGGGAAATCTGTGGCTTTGAGGCCGCATATGGCCTTCTGGGTCCTTGGGTACGGCCTTTTGACTGAGCCCAGGTTTTGCAGAACAAATCCTTTTATTGAGGGGATTTGTTCTGTGAAGTTTGGATTCAGTCAAAGGGCCACACTTGGGGACCTAGAGGGCCACATGTGGCCTTGAGGCCAGAGGTTCCCCACCCCTGAAAAGAAGTCCCTTAGACAATTATGGAATGGCTGACCATCAAGTGGGATACAGATATAATAAACTATTAGTATACTACAAAAAGTGAGGAAAAAGATAATTTCAGAGAGTCCTAGCTACTATGAACTGATACAAAGTGAAGTAAGCAGAACTAGGAGTATAATTTATACAAGGACAACAACATTGTAAAGAAAAGGAGCTTTGAAAGACTTAAGAACATTGGTCAATTCAATGACCTATTATGATTCTAGAGGACCTACGATGTGTGTTACCTATCTCTTAATAGAGAGGTGACAGACGCAAGATGCAAAGGCATATATATATATATATATATATATATATATATATATATATATATATATATATAGAGGGAGGGAGGCAAGGCAGTTGAGGTTAAGTGACTTGCCCAAGGTCACACAGCTAGTAAGTGTGTCAGATGTCTGAGGCTGGATCTGAACTCAGGTCCCCCTGACTCCAGGGCCGGTGCTCTATTCACTACACCACCTAGCTGCCCCGGAAATGGCTGTATTTTTTTTAACGTGGTCATGGGATGGGTTAATTTCTAACTATACTTGCTTATTATAAAAGTTTTTTTTTTCTTTCAGTTAATTGGGAGAGAGCTTGAGGAAAAGGAAAATCAGTAATAATAATGGGGGAGAAAGAGAGGTCATTGAAACATTCTTAAAATTCACAGAAGAGACCAAAAGGATGTTCAGAAGGAAGCACAGAGAAGCAGGACAGTTTTGAAAATAGCATGAAGAATTTATACTTTTTTTTTTCTTTAAGCAAGCAGCATAAATGGACAGTCACATAGAGAATCCTTTTATGTTTTGCTATGTATATGGAAATACTTTTTTGGTATATGTTTAATTTCAACATTAAAAAAAAATCAAAATCCAACTTCCAAGATCCTTTCCAGTTTTTAAGTGCTATTATAGTGCTGTTGATACTGAGTCCTGCTGTGTGATGCCAAGCCTGTTATCTAATCCAACCTAAACTTTCAAATAACTGGATCTATGATTTCACCAGTGTGTTTAGTCACCCTCTCTTACCTGCCTATTTTATGTCTTTAATCTCCCATAAATTCACCACCATATGAAGTCTACGCAACATGGTTAATAATAGAATACGTGGGCTTGTTATCAGTTATGCTTTATTTCAGCTATATAATAAATCCATCTTCTTTTTTTGCATATATACATCCTTGATGATGACCTTTCCTCTGTTTCTCCTTAATTTGTTTCCTTGTCTATAATGTTTTGTATCCTATTCATATCTTCCAGGAACTTCTCCTTTACTCTTTGGATGATACTTAACTTCAGTCCTTTGGAGATTGGATAGATTCATTTTGCAGTCTTCTTTGCAGTCTGAAACCTGGACTTTGTCTTTCACTATTCTTCTCTTAGACTTTGTTGTTCCACATCTTTCAGATCTACAAGAACATTACAAGAATGTTGATATTGAAAAGATGGGCATTTGTTTTAGGGAGAAGTTTGGAGTCATTAAATGAATTTTTGCAAAATTCAGTTTGCAAAAAAGTGATCCATTCTGTTCTTTCCACCCTGCTCAAGTCTGGGTCCAAGTAACTGCCTATTTGCAGTGTTTGCCTACAATAGATAGACAGACAGACAGATAGATAGATAGATAGATAGATAGATAGATAGATAGATAGATATAAATGAACTTTATAGGTTGTCCATGCAACGAAATCTCATGTTCTGAGCAACAGGCATCCTTTCTGTACTTTTTTTTTTTTACCTGAGTGAACAGTTAGGCAAAACTTTTTTGGGGGTGATTGTGAATCTCGTTTAAGAGGAATTGTGGGAAAGATTTATATGAACTGATGCTGAGTAAGGAGAGTAGCACTAGGAGAACATTTGCACACAGTACCAGTCACAATGTGCAAGGACTGATTTTGATGGACTTAGCTCTTCTCAGCAATGCAGGGACCTAAAACAATTCCAAAGGATACATGATGGAAAATGCCAGCCACATGCAGAGAAAGAACCATGGAGTCGGAATGCATAACTATTTTCTTTTTTGTTTTTTTTTTAATTTCTCATAGTTTTTTTTTTCCCTTTTGTTATAATTCTTCTATGCAATGTGACTAATGTGGAAATGTGTTTAATAGGAATGTATGTGTAGAGTCTATATCAGATTGCAAGCCATCTTGGGGAAGGAAGGAAGAGGAAGGGGGAGAAAATTTAAAGTTTATGGAAGGGATTGTTGAAAAATAAAAATAAATAATTTAATTTAAAAAAGGATTTAGTGAAAAAAAAGGTGGGTGCTCTTTCACTCCTTTGTTTTCATCCCCAATGCCTGAAACATAAGCACTTAATTAATTCTTGTTAATTGAATGAATTGGAAAACAAAAAAAGAGGATTTGCAGTATTCTAGGGCTTGATGTATTTATCACAGTGTTATCTACAAAGAGAAGAATCTAGAAGATTTCATCATCTATAGAGAATTCCTCTGATTTGAACTTGGGGCTGAATATTCCTCCATCACAGTGGCAAATACATTTAGAATTTTTTTTCTTACTTGATATTAATTATCACAGCATTTTCAAGCATGGTTTTCTCTGTTAAATTTTTCATGGAATATGAAACATATATGAGAGACACCATGTTGGAGAATAGACTTTAAGGTAGTGTTTTGCTTCAAGGTTCAGTAGTTTTTTGGTTGTGTCTGACTCTTGATGACTCCGTTTGAGGTTGGCAAAGATAATGGAGTGATTTGCCATTTTCTGTTTCAGTTCATTTTACAGATGAGGCCCTGAGGTCAACAGGGTTAGGTAACTTGTCCAAGGTCACACCTAGTAAGTGTCTGAGGCCAGATTTGAACTCAAGGAGTTGTGCTGACTCCAGACCCAGGACTCTATCCACTTTGCCACCTAACTGTCTCTACCAAATCAAAGCCTTTTTTTATAGTCAGCAAAGAATAAACGCAGTTGAATCTTCTATTATCTGTCATTTGTGATGGTATAGATGGGGTCTACTGTGGAAAGCTGCTTATAAAAGCTTGCCTATTCTTTTCTGTACCCTCATTAAGGATACCACTGATGCTTATATAGATTGTCTTTATGAAACCTTTATACAGGATGTCCCAAAAGCCTTAGTGCAGTGGCAAGTTATTAGAGCTTTAACATGAACTAAGACTTTTGGGACACCCTGTACAGTTGCAAAAGTAGAATATGTTCTATTGATCGTGTGTGTGTGTGTGTGTGTGTGTGTGTGTGTGTGTGTGTGTGCATTTTCCCATATCTTCTGTATCTTCCTCAAATTTGGATATTTGGGAATTGACATCTCAGTGCCTTCAAATTATGCAATGTGTAGCAAGGTCTACCTCAATGTATACTTGGTCTAGTCCAGCTGCGTTTTCCCACCTTTGTTTCCCTCTATTATTTTTTCATCCTTTCTAATCACATCTGATGATTAGTGATGTTAGAATCCAAATCCCCTTGATGGGAATCTCCTCAGATCTTTTCCAACTTTCTTTTATCCTTTTAGTTTCATATTCTTAAATGGCCTCACCATATCTTTATTTCTCCAAATTTCTTGAAACTGGTTTTTCCTTGCACTGTTTTTCACTATTTTATGAGGTAATGCTACTCATAATCTTTCTTGTAGTCTGAAACCTGGATTTTGCCTTTCACCATCTCTCTCTTAGACCTTGTAAATTCCTAGTGTTGACCCAGCTTCCTTCTCTGACCCTGCCTCTTGTTTCTCACCCTTTCTGATTTCTGATAATAGCTTGTTGCTCTGTATGGAAGATAGCAGTTGTCATACACTCCATTGCAAAGATGTGATAGTCATGTGACACAGGTGTAGGCTGTGTGGGACACTTAGTATGTAGCTCATTGATGTATTGGACCAATAAGAAGTTCACATCAGCTCCTGTACTAATTTCCTGTAGGTTTAACTATAGGAGAGCAGAGTATCATTTTATTAATTCCCTCAATAAGACAGGTAAAATCTGAATTATCTACCAAATATTTGAGTCATCAGTCAACTAGTCCATTCAAATCTGATCTGGAAGACCCTTCCTAAAGGGTTTCACTATTGCCATCAGACACCACCAGAAAGCATTTAGCTTTAAATCCTCAAGACTTCTTCCCCTACCTCTTTTCTCCCTTCCAAACTCATGTGAGTCCAGAATTTAAGATAGGGAAAATGTAAAAGCTTCCCTCCCAAAGTGTTAAAATCATTATTTGAATCTGTGGTTCTGCCCCCAGCCCACATATGGACTTTGCCCTCTTAGTTGAATGACTCTGCCATTCATTTTTTAAAAAGAGTGCAAGTCGTTCCCCCATTGATAAATGGTCAAAGGATATGAAAAGGCAATTTTCAGAGGTAGAAATTAAAGATATCTATAAGCATATAAAAATGCTCTAAATCATTATTGATTTGAGAAATGCAAATCAAAACAACTTTGAGGTACCACATCTCACCAGTCAAA
>JAQQSU010002127.1:0-14768 GCA_028627135.1 Pseudochirops cupreus | reverse complement strand
TAGGGTTTGGTTGCTGTTCTTACTTTGTTTCTTATGCTTATTCATGGTTGGTCAGTTCGTGATTTTTTTTTAGCTCTGTGGAATTCTGCTTCCAGAGGGGAAAGCTCTGTCCCAAATCGCTGGGGTTTTCCTAGCTGCCAGAGCTTTTAGGAAGCTGCTGGGTCTCTCCCCAACTCTGGCTCACTGAAAAAAAACCCCAGGACCCCGCCCAAGACCATGATCTGGATCCAGGCTGCTCAATGCGAGAGCACTTGGCCTGTGAACAATCACTTGGTCCCCCTGCAGTCTGCAGGCCGGGAGCTCTGAAGCGGCAGTGTGGAGGTGGGTGCAAAACCTCCACTTCTGTGGCCTCGTTGCCCTGGAGGCGATTTGGCTGGACCTGCTTTTCTCCCTGATTTCACTGAGCTCCACTAACCTAATTGTGGGAACTGTCACAGCTGCCGCAGATCCGCTCTCCCAAAGCTCCAGCTGGGGCTCGGCTCCTCTCGTCTAGCCACCTCCAGGGCAAAGCCATGGTTTCAGGCTAGGCTGGTTTCGGCTCGCACAGCTGAGATGGTTCCTTGTAGCCGAGCTGACTTTAGTGGATAGTATATTTGTGTGCATTTTGGAGTTCTAGAATTTGTTTAGAGTCATATTTTATGGGTATTTTGAGGTGGCTATGTGAGAGCTACAATATGTTGCTGCTCCTATGCTGCCATCTTGGCTCCGCCCCCCCATTGTTGTTGTTTTAAATTTTATTTAATTTCTTTATTTAACAAGAGTCTATTTTATCTTCCTCCCACTTCTCCCTCCTCTCCTCTGCCTTGGAAAAAAAAAATTAAAAAAAAAACAAAAGCAAGCTCTTATAACAAATATACATAGTCAAGCAAAACAAATTCCCTCATTTACCATGTCCAAAACTGTAAGACTCCATCTGCACCTTGAGTCTATCACATCTCGCTCAGGAGATGGGTTTAGAATTATGGCTGCTCATTGCATTGATCCAAGTTCTTATGTCCCTACATCCAAGAACAATCTCTTACCCTTTTGAACTTTGTGCATCGAATCTAGAAGTCAAACTCGTGTTTCTAACAAAAACAAACTAAGAATGGAGGAATTGAGCTTATTGGTTAAAATAAAAAGAGAAGTGGATCTATCGACACAGAACTTTTGTTTAAATCTTGTGTGAGCTTTGTGAAGTTACTTCCTCTCTCTCCAGCTGTCTTCTCTTTAAAATGAAGAGGGTGGATTAGAAGATTCTTCCTTTCTAGTTCTAATTCCTACAACTCTATTATATGCCTTACCCATCTCATTTTTTGTGCTAAGTGACATTTCTACTATAAAGAGGACAGTGATCTGGGTATAGCTGCAGGAATTCAGAGCAAAGATAATCAACTATAGTGGTACTAAATGCCTTCTAGAAGTATGTCAAAAATCCGGGATAATATACATGCTTCTGGTGCTAGCTGTCATGGAAACAATGATAGATGAAAGAAAGGATTTACTTATTTTAAGTACATATTCCATCAAGCCAGCCTGGGAAATGAATAGAAAAGAAAGCCCTTGACCTGAAGGATGTCTTTTTGTACCGACGTGTGAAGCTGTAGGTCTGATGAACACAAGAGCAAAAATGGCCCTAACCATGGACAGTCTCATATTCCTTTTAAGGACAGATGCTGAAGCATCTGGGGACCTCAGGATAAGAGCCAGCTTCTGAAGCAAAAAGGAATAGCAGTTAAAGGGGCAGAGAGGAGAAGCAGTAAGACACAGTCAGTTGCTGGAGAAACAGAGCCATGAGAAGTATTCTAGCCCGGATACGCTGTAAGTTGTCCAGGGAATGTTTCTTTTCCCACTGGTAGCAGGAAATCTATGGGAGATTATACATCTCTTGGTATGGGGGAATTTTTCCTTGTTAATTTATTTTGCTACTCTCTTCTAATTAAAAGCTTGCTATTCGATTGATGATTCTCTGTCTATTAGTAGAAGTCTTGAGCCACATTTGCATAACTATAATTATGCCACAGGTGGGGAGTGAGGGTGGGAAAGCTAGTACCAGACCCAGGCTGAATTCTATCAATGTACATTGATAGATTGTTAAATAATCTATGATTATATACATTATCAAATAAATATGAAAATGGTGTTCCTCTTTCTTTTTAAGACTACTTTCCTCAGCATCCAAGCAGATTGGCCAACATTCACCGCTGGAGGAAGAGGGAGTATGAAATGACATAAATTATGAAAGATGAATAGTATTTCAAAGGGAAATCTTCCCTTGTAAACCCAAGGAAACTTTTAATTTTTATCAATGGTGACTGAATCATAGAGAAAAAAAAATCACAGCCCCTGTTTCTGAGTAAGAGACCTTATTTAGCCATGACTTATTTTTGGAAGAAATATTTCTGATTTTTATAGTTGGATATTTATTTATAAATGACATATTTCCTTTCTCTCAGAGTTTACTGCCAGTAACATTTCAGAAATGATCTAAGCTAAGTTCCCACCCACTTCAGAAAACATTCTCCTTTGACTTTGAAAAAATCTCTCTTTTTTAACACAGGGCCAGCCAAAGGACACAATCCTGTGCTCCCAGCAGGTGGAAGGCCTTCTGACTTTTTGTTTTGTTGTGTGTGCTTTTCCTTTGTGAACTTGAAATAGGTGCATGAGATAAAAGTAAATTCTAACCCAGGTTAGGGAGTGTAGTAAAGGGCAATTTATTAAACTTCCATGTGTCTGTGTGCCCTTAAAAGAATGGCTCGAGTTTAAATAGCACTTCACAATTTGAAAAGTCATTTACACCTGTTATCTCATTGATCCTCTTAAATCTAATAGATAGGAGCGGAAGCGTAAATAGCAATTGTTTCTGTTCTGGCCTGAAACTCTGAGGGTCTTCCCCTCCCATACTGATTACGAAGGCAAACTAACCCATTTTTCACCTCAACTCTTACTGCCCCAGTCAAACCGACACCTGGGAAAGCCCTTTGCTTAAAAAGGCCAAGGTCTCCCACTGCATCTGGGATCATCAGCCAAGAATCTTGACCTACATCTTGCCACTGGACTCTGATGACTCTGCAGGAGAGAGTGAGGCTGATGAATTTGCACAGCTCTATCTCACTTAAATCCAATTCACTTGCAAGTCAAGATACCACCCTCCTGATGTCATTGATCCTCTTCAAGAACGAAGGATAAACAACAACAACTAGGTAGGAGCTATTATTGTTCCCATTTTACAGATGAGGACACTGAGGCATAGAGAATTGGGGTAACATTCCTATTAAGTATCTGAAGCTAGAGTTGAATCCAGATCTCATGACTCCAAGTCTAGCACTCATTCTACTATACCACACATTCTCTCAAATATGTGGGGAAAATGATACTGATTTTTTCATGACATAAATATTTATAAATTGTTATATGGAACTTATTTGAAATCTGAGGCTCCATGTATATACTAACCATTACTTATTATCAACTTAAAAAGCAAGATGTCAGAAATTTACTAATCTAAATTACTTCTGTGGCCTGGGAAATTCAAACATTTGAAAAATTAGAATCTGTGGCTATTTGGAATTGTTAATTCAATATTCCAAAATAGAGATATATAAATTAAAGTTGTAAAATTATTTCTAACCAAAGTCATTCAATCTTTCCTCAAAAGTAAAATGGAAAAATACCCTTTAAATTACCTACCTTACCGTCCTATTGTGAAGAAAGTGTATTGTAAGTTGTAAAGTTCTATAATATTAACATGAGTTATTAATCAAAAAACATTTATTAAGAGCCTACTATGTGCCAGGCACTGTGTTAAGCACTGGGAATAGGAAAAAAGACAAAATCAGTCCCTGTCCTCAAATCTAATGGGGGAGACAACATGCAAACAAATATATACAAAGTAAACTATGGGCAGGATAAATAGGAAATAATTAGCAGAAGGGAAGGCACTAGAATGAAGAGGGGTTGGGGAAGGTTTTTTTGTAGAAGGTAGCATTTTAGTTGGGACTTCAAGGGAACCAGAGAACTCAGTAGTCTGACTGGAGAAAGGAGAGTGTCCCAGGCATGGGGACAGCCAGAGAAAATGCTCTGAGCTGAGAGAGGCGTACCTTGTTCATGGAACAGCCAGGAAAGCAATGTCACTGAATCTAAGAGTATGTTTTAGAGAGTAAGATATAAGTTATTTCTCAGATAGCAACATTCTTTATAATTGGTCAGTTCCATATTATTTCTCAGGCCTAGATGTGTGGCTAACTGTAAGTCATCATCTGGTTCAAGAATCCATATTAATTTCCTTTAGCCTGTTTCATCAAGTATGAGAATCACATTTTTAGAGTTGGAAAAGGGCTTTCTACATTACTCTATCCATCTTTCAGGTACATATATACATATATATAATTATATATATATATATAAATATATATATATAAATATAATAATTATTATTATTACTCTGTCTTTCTAGTCTTTCCGATCATCACTCTCCAAATGGAACCCTTTGCCCTGGAGTCTTCATGGTCACCATGCTCATTCCTGCCTCCAATTCCTTTCCTCATACTCCTTTTTCCAAATCTAGAATGTTTGCCACCCTTCTTCTTTAACAAATCAACCTCTTATAATTCTTCAGGGACCAACTGAAGTCTCACTTCCTTGTAGAAGCCTCCTAATAAGCTGACCCTCAGTGACCTCACTCAATTCCAGAGGTGGGATAGTTAATGGTTAACAAATGGCTCTCCAAGAAAAGAAAATGTGCCTATGAAACATTTTAAAATTTAATCTGATTATTAAGATTTTTCATCACTTTTCTGTCATTTATTCATTCACTAAACAGCTATTAAGTGCCTACTATGTGTTAGGCACTGTGCTAAGCACTGGGGGATACAAAAAGAGGCTAAAGACAGTCTCTGTCTCAAGGAACTTAGTCTAATGGGGGTAACAAAATGCAAACAAATAAATCCAAAGCAAGCTATGTCCCGGATAAATGGGAAATAGCAGAAGGAAGACACTAGAATGAAGAGGGATAGGAAAAGGTGGCATTGCAGTGGGGACTTCAAGGAAACCACAGAAGTCAGTAGTCTGACTGGGGGATGGAGAGTGTCCCAGGCATGGGGGACAGCCAGAGAAAATACTTTGAGCTGAGAGAGAGAGTGTCTTGTTCCTGGAACGGTCAGGAGGCAATGTCACTATATCAAAGAATACTTGGTGGAGGAGGTTGGGGCACTTTGTTAGAGGGCAGCTAGGTGGTGTGGTGGATAAAGCACAGGGCTTGGAATCAGGAAGACTCACCTTCATGAGTTCAAATCTACCCTCAGATACTTAGCTGTGTGACCCTGGGTAAATCATTTAACACTCTTTCCCTCAGTTTCCTCATCTCTAAAATGAGCTGGAGAAGGAAATGACACACTACTTCAGTATCCTTGCCAAGAAAACACCAAATGGGGCCATGAAGAGCTGGACAAGGCTGAAACAACTGAATAGCAGCAGTAAGGTATTAGAAGAATGGAAAGTTGGGGGAAGGGATGGGGGAGGACATAAGAGAGAGCAGATTGGGGGAAGGGGTATTCAGTAGGCTCACTATCTTGGAGTGGGGGTAGGGGAAAGAAAGGGAGAAAATCTGTAACTCGAAATCTTGTGGAAGTTGAAATTGAAAACTAAAAATAAATAAATAAAAGATTAAAAAAAGAAGACTGGACCGTTTAGGAGTAAGCTAGGTTATGAAGGGCTCTGCATATCTAACAGAGCATATTGCATTTGCTCCTGGAGGCAACAGGAAGCTATTAATTGGGGGAGGGGAGCAGGACAGGGACACACATGATCAGACCTATGTTTTAGGAAAATCACTTTAGTGGCTGAATGCGGAATGGATTGAAGTGGGGAGAGACTTTAGGCAAGGAGTCCAACCAGCAAGGCCATTCAATAGTCCAAGTGTGAGGTGATGAGGGCATCTACTAGAATGGATGTAATGTCAGAGCAGAGAAGAGGGTGAATTCAAGAGATGTTGCAAAGGTGAAATCCATAAGCTTGGGCAATTGCTTGGATATGGGGGTGGGGGTGAGAGATAATGAAGAATCCAGGATTACTCCTAGGTTGTGAGCCCAAGAGACTGGAAGGATGGAGCTGCCCTCTACAATAATAGGGAAGGTGTGGGCATGGGGAGGAGGGTTTAAGGCAGCAGTTCTCAACCTGTGGGTTATGTTCAATTTAAATACATCATGCATATCAGATATTTACATTACAATTCATAACAGTAGCAAAATTACAGTTATGAAGTAGCAACCAAAATAATTTTATGGTTGGGGGTCACCACAATATGAGGAAAAGTATTAAAGGGTCTCGGCATTAGGAAAGTTGAGAACCACTGGTTTAGGGGGAAAGATAATTAATTCTCTTTTGGACATAATTTAGTTTAAGATGTTTATGGATATCCCGTTGGAGATGGAGGAAAGAAAATGAAGATATAAGACTGGAGGTTGGGGCAGCTAAGTGGCACAGTGAATAGAGCACCTGCCCTGGAGTCAGGAGGACCTGAGTTCAAATCTGGCCTGAGACACTTAACACTAGCCATGTGACCTGAGCAAGTCACTTACCCCAATTGTCCTGCCCTCTCCCCTCCAAAAACAAAAAAGAAAAAAAAAGACTGGAGGTCAGCAGGAGAGATTGGGGAAGGAAAGGTAGACTTGAGAATCATCAGCATAAAGATGGTAATTAAATCCATGGGAACCAATGAGATCACTAAGTGAAGTAGCATACGAGAGAAGAGGACCCAGGACAGAGCCCTGAAGGACATCTCTGCTTAAGGGTGGGATCTGGAGGAGATTCCAGTAAAGGAGATCCAGAAGAAGCAGTCAGGTAGGAGGAGATCCAGGAGAGAGTGGTGTCCTAAAGACCTAGAGAGAAAAGCATCAAGGAGGAGAGTATGATCAACAGGGTCAAAGGGAGCAGAGAGGTATACAGAGGACAAAGACTGGAAAAAAGGTCATTGGATCTGGCAACTAAGAGACAATTAGAAATTTGAGAGAGAGCAATTTTGGTAGAACAATAAGGTGGGAAGGCAAATGGGAAGGGGTTAAGAAGAGAGTGAGAGGAGAGGAAGTAGAGGCAATTATTGTAGATGCCCTTTCCAAGAATTTTAGCTACAAAGGACAGAAGAGACAGGATGATAGCAGGGATGAAAGGATCACTTAGCTTCTTCTTTGCCTGTCCTAATTCCTTCAATTTCTTTTTCTTTTCTTATTGCTAAAACTAACCTTTCTAGTACCATGATGAAAGGATCAAGTGAGGGTTTCTTCAGGATGGGGGAGAAAGACATGGACCTGTCTTAGCAGGAAACGAGCCAGTGGGAGAGACTGAAAGTAAGTGACAGAGAAGGAATGACAGAGGAAATGGAATGGAATGGAATGGGATCACTTGAAAAGTAGACAATCAACAAAACAATAAATCAAGCCCTGACTGGGAGCCTTTGGCAGTTTTGAAAGCAGAAATGTTCACCTTGAAAATTTAACAATCATGGAGCAGGCTCCAGCAGACCTTGCCCATATCTGAATTTCTACTGTGTTTACAATCTATACCAAAACCTGTAATACATGATTACATGCCACCTTTTATTGTTCTCTCTTTCAAGTGTGTCCTAGTTAATAGACTAGCAGATGAGGAGAATGCCAGAGACATTGCATACCTAAATTTTAATAAGGCATTTGGCAAAGTCTCTTTGGGGGTCAAGATAAACAATTGTGACCTGGATATTACTGTTATATGGATTCCTAGCTGGTTGGAGAAACATATTCAAAGACTATTGGTAAAGTATCTGAACATTTTAGTCCTGGGCATGAATGAAGACACACACACACACACAAAATGCATACTAAATTTGTAGTCAACATAACAGTGAGAACACATAATAAGGCTGGATGTTGAAATCAAGATTACAAAAGATCCTAAGATGCTGAAAAGATGAAGCAGTTCAGTAGTCAACAAGTCAAGTCAACAAGCATTTATTAAGTACCAGCCAGTGTGCTAGTCCAATAAGTGTGAAGATCAAATGAGATTATATTTATCAAGTGCTTACCATAATGCCTGGCACGTTGAATGTGCTTAATAATTGTTTGCTCCTTTCCTTTCCTATACATGAATTTTTAAAAATCAGAGAAAAATCAGTTGTACAAGTATAGGATGTGGAGAGATCTTACTTCATAGTTTGTTTGAGTCAGGTCCTATTCTTTGTAACCTCATTTGGGGTTTTCTTGGCAAAGCTACTGGAGTGGTTTGCCATTTCCTTCTCCAGTTCATTTTACATGAGGAACTGAGGCAAACAGGGCTAAGTGACTTGCCCAGGGTCACACAGGTAGTAAGTGTCTGAGGTTCGATTTCAACTCAGGAAGATGAGTCTTTCTGACTCCAGGCCCAGCCCTCTATCTACTTGGACACCTAGCAGCTCCTTGCTTCATAGTAGCTCCTTTGAAAAAGAACAGGGTTTTTTAGCTGACTACAAGCTCAAAATTGAGCCACGGTTGTGCAACATGTCAGCCAAAAAAACTAATGCAATCTTAGGCACAGTAATAAAAATATGGTGTCACTGATGCAGGAGATAATAGTCTCACCGACTCTGCTTGGCCCGGGTACATCTGAAATATTTTACTCAGCTCTAGTTAGCCACATTTTAACAGGGACATTAACAAATTTTAGCCCAACCAGAAGATAAGTAGGGTGAGTGTGTGGAAGTTATAATTATATGAGAAAGAGTTGAAGAAACTACGGATATGTAGTCATTAAAAAAAAAGACATTAGCTATGCATAACTACCTAATACAAATATTTTTTTTCCTTTTTTTTTTTTGGAGGGCAATTGGGGTTAAGTGACTTGCCCAAAGTCACACAGCTAGTAAGTGTGTCAAGCGTCTGAGGCTGGATTTGAACTCAGGTCCTCCTGACTCCAGGGCCGGTGCTCTATTCACTGCACCACCTAGCCACTCCTATAATGCAAATATTTTTAGTGGAATCATGTAGAAAAGAGATTATACATATTCTGAGAAGACCCAGATAGCAAAACTCGGATGAAAGGGGGTAAGTTTCAGTGCAGCAAATTATGATTCAATAGTCAAAAATCTTTCTAAGAGTTAAAACTATCCAAAAACGGAATTGAGCTACCTTGTGAGCTAGTAAACTCCTAAACACTAGAAGTATTCAAGTAGAAGTTGGATGACCAAAGATCAAACAGGAGATATTCTAGAGTAAGATTCCCACATTGGGTAGGAGATTAGAAATGGCATCTAAGATTTCTTATAGAACTTTTAGGTTTTATGGTTCTACATTCCTTGAAAAGAGGACTTAATATAACTCTAGAGACAATCAACATACTGGTGACTAATTTTTCTTTAAGAGGCATGTTTTATCCTTGCTTTCCAACAATACACTGCATTTATACAGTCAGAGGTATACTTACACAAAGCAGGAAGTTAAGTACTTGCCAGAGGCCACATAGTCTGGATGTTGTTAGAATGGGATTTTTAGAATGGGGTTGTTGTTAGGATCCAACGCACAGGGCTCAGAACTAGGCCACACCCTTCCTTCCAAATACCTAAGATAACTCTAATTGTTACTTACCCAGTCATAATAGAGATGCTATGATGTTCTGAGTTTTAAGCTGCTGGTCTGATTATATGTGATCTGTTGATTAGGACTTTTATAAAAGTATCAGATACTATTTTAAACATTCCTTTTGTTTTCTTTTTCCTATCCCTTAAGATCACACACACACACACACACACACACACACACACACACAGACACACACACACACACACACACACACACACACACACACACACACACACACTTCACTTTAAATCCAGCAGGGGGAGGCATGTTACTACTGGTTTCACAAAGAAACAAAATTATAGTTATTTTAGTTTTATGTAAACATACTTTCTCTTAAAAAAGAGAGAACAGCTTCTAAATTTCAAAGGTTTCCTGTTTCTACTTTCTGTTTGTCTTTCAATACAGTTCTCTCTCTTTTCCATGCCAACAAAGATGAAACATTCATAAAATAAAGCTGAAATCTCCATAAATTAGTTTTTAAAAATACTACATTATTGTTTCTTAATAAGTTGGTGGGATAATTGAACAAGTATTCATTGAGTACTTATAAGGTACCAGGCCTGGTTCAAGGCACAGGAGGGAAGGGACGTGGGACCAGAGACAAAGATGAATAAAACATCGTCCTGATCTATGAGATCTTTCTGTTTAAGATAATAATAATGGTAATATTTTAGATAATAATATTAATAATATATCATATAACATTTACATATTGTATTGAGATTATACATTCTTTATATGTAAATAATAATAATATTCATAAGCACTTATTATGTGCCAGATACTGTGCTAAACACTTTACAATTTTTATTTCGTTTGATTCTCACAACAACCCTGGGAGGGAGGTGCTATTATTCTCCTCATTTTATAGATGAGGAAACGGAGGCAAACAGAGGTTAAGTGACTTGCCCAGGGTCACACAGTGAGGGGATATCTGAGGTAGGATATCTTCGGTCTGATCAATAAAAATCAATCACCAAGCTTTTATTAAGTGCCACTATGGCTGTGGGGGAATCTAACGACAACAACTGAAACACATTGTCTGCCCAAATGATTATACTTACTTAAATGGATTTGTTATTCCATTGATACGGGCACTCTCCCATGTAGTGAAGATATAAACCCATTCTTGCTGACTGTCTACTCTACAGATTCTCCATAAGGAGTTTATCCAATATGCTGGATAGCCTTTCTTCTGGTTCTTTTGACATTGAGTGGATTCACACACCTAGCACTATAATACAGAATACAAAGAGCAAAATGCCACCACTGGATTTGTGTGTTTCTTTGTTGAATCATGGACTGTTGGAGTTGAAGGGGTCCTTATAGCTCATTGTAGGAAAGTATCCATCACTTTGTTTTGAGTGACTTGTTTAAAGTTAAAAAGAGAGCTTGGTGGGAACCAGAATGGTTTCCTTTTTTTGATAGCTATTGTTTTATGGGTGTGTTATTTTCAAGATATCATGAGTGTAACTTCCTTACGGGTAGGAGACATACCTTCTATTTGGTGAACTATGACACCCATGTGACTAGCACAGTATGATGCACACTGGGCATTCTACAAATATTTGTGGTGTGATTGTTCCTAATGGCTAGTTCCATCACTGGGTGTTTATTACTATTGGCCTTTCAGTTTCATAAATAAGCTGCCCTCTAAAATTTCTTTACCACTGAATTTCTAATTCCATTACTTTTAAGTTCAGTCTCCATATCTTTCATTAATATGGCTCTGATTCAGACACTGTAATTAAAAACATATGGATCTCTCTCTCTAGAGTAGGAATTCTTAACCTTTTTTGGGAGTCCCTTTGGCAGCCTGGTGATATCCATACACCCTTTTTTAGAATAATATTTTTAAAGGCATAAAATACATAGGATTGTAAAAGAAACAAATTATATAAAATAAAGTGATCAGAATATGAAAAAAATGCTCATGGACCCCAGGTCAAGAACACCTACCTTGGAGTCAAATATATTGGGAATGACAGGGAGAAATACAGTGACAACCATGCCACTACTTGAAGCAAATTATTTATGAAATCCGTATTTTCAAACAAAGTAGGATGTGATTTTTTATTTACTCTCCACTCAAGTTTACCTTCCTTCAATACCTGATTGTGGAAGAGAGGAAACTCTTGAGTTTTCAAAGGCTAAGTATATAGTACAATGTTAACTCTAATGAGCCTTATCAAATTGAAAAGTCTTTCAATATTAACTGAAAGGACTATTGCCCAAGGATCATCACCAGTGTGTTGCACCCAAGGGGATAAATAGTTTAGGCCTTAACAACTCAGGAAGACTGTTCACTAAGATGGTAATAAGGATTCTCACTAAAAGAGTGGTAAGGGTGTTGGGTTGCAATCTTCTAGGAGGATAGAAAATCCACAATAATGAAATAATAGATCTTTGAAGTATTCTCCTTATAAAAAGAATTTTCAGACAGAGCAGAATGGTATAGAAAATGGGCACTGGATAGAGGATCAGGAGACCCCAGTTTGGGTACCAGCTCTGGTACATTCTAGCACTATGTAAGGAAGTCACTCTCTGAAATTCAGTTTCTTCATTTGTAAAATGTATCCACATTGTAATAATTGTAATTGTAATAAAAAACTAAAATTAAAAATGTTTTCAAAAGATTCCTTCTAGGGATACTATAAAGAAAGAGCTTTAAAAAGTACTGTGCAAATATTACGATTTGTAAAAGTAGTCATCATAGGACTTACCTAAATAACATGCTATTCTACCAAATTTAAAATAGATTTTGGCATCATTTGATTTACATATGAAAAAAACACACAGATTATGTAAAGTGAGGTAAGCCTTTATATTTGACTTGTCATTTAACTCCCCATTACTCCCCAGTGCATTACATCAATTTTCTTCCAACCTTTCTTAGTAGTTTAAAGAACTGAGTCACAAGAGCACGTAGGCATGTATATAAGAAAAATTTTATAGCAAAAATCTTCCTAGGACTTATAAAGAGTGGAAAGAGGATGGACTCAGCAACACTATATAATAAATATAGCTCTATCTTTCTATTGTAATAACAGCTAGGTGGTGCAGTGGATAGAGCACTAGGCTTGGAATCAGGAAGAATAATTTTCACGACTTTAAATGTGGCCTTAGACACTTAACCCTATTTGCCTCCGTTTCCTCACCTGTAAAATGAGCTGGAGAAGGAAATGGCAAACCACTCTAATATCTCTGCCAAGAACACCCCCAACGGGGTCATGAAGACACAGACATGACTGAACAACAATAGCAATGGTAACAACAGCTAATATGTATTTGGTACTTAAAGATTTACCAAGTGTCAATTTCACTTGATGCACCCACTCTTTGAGGTAGGCGTTATTATTGTTCCCATTTTACAGATATGGAAACTGAGGCTAAGAGCTGTTAAGTGACTTTTCCAGGGTCTCACAGTTTCCTGACTTTAAGTCTAGCACACTATCTCCTGCAGCACCTAACTGCCTCCATTTATAGAATCTGACAAAATGAATTTCACAAGGTAAATAGTAAAAACAGCTTAGCAGCATTAATGTAACGCCTACTATGTGTCAGGCACTGTGCTAAGCATATTATAAACAGCATATCCTTTAATCCTCATAATAACCCTGGGAGGTAGGTATCATACAGTCAAGGAAATTGTGGCCAACAGAGGTTAAGTGACTTGACTAGGGTTATGCATCAAGTAAATGTCTGAGGCCAAATTTGAACTCTGGTCTTCTGGATTCTAGGCCCAGTGCTCTATCTACTGATTCATCTAGCTATTTCCTGCTTCTTTCCCCTCCAAATTCTTATCACTGAATAGATCTATTCAACAGACAAAGTCAAGAAGCCCTGTGACTCTCGGCTTTTGAATAGTCAGTATTCATCTTGTCTTGCCTAGATGTAGACCTACCAGTAGACCTATCACTCCATTTTGTGGCCTTCTCCATGCCATGTTTCCTATGCTCCAACCTCCAACCTCCAACACAAACGCATACCCTGGGCTTCTGATTGGTGAGCAACATCTTGCTCAGATTAAGACCTACCACATCATTTCCTGGCCATATCTATGCTATGCTGCCATCATTCAGGTACATTCTCTCCTCTTTTTTCAATTATTAACTCTGAGAATAGTCATTAAGTCAACACTATCATTCCTGGAAAGGACATGTCAATCAATTCCCCTATGACTCTAAACATTATTTCTCTGACTTCTCTGTCCAAAACACTCCTCTCTGCCTATCGCTTCTCCCGATCACAATGTAAGCACCTTGGATGCAGGGACTGTCTTGCTTTTTTTCTTTTATATTCCTAGCACATCCTTGCCTCATTTCTTACCTAGCCTTAATCACTGGATGGGCCTTGCCTCAGTCAAAGTGAGAACTTGGAAAGATCTTAGCTTAAAAAGGCCAAGGTTTCCCACTGCATAAAGGGCCATCTCCAGTCTTCCTGATCTATGCCTTACCACTAGATCCAGATGGCTCTGGAGGAGAAAGTGAGGCTGGTGACTTTGCCCAGCCCTCCCTCACTTAAATCCAATTCACTTGCATTTCATGGTATCACCTTCCTGATGTCATGGTCCTCTTCGAGGGCAAAAGACAAACAACAATGCTTGATAATTTGCTAATTTACCTATATAGGGGGAAAAAAAACAAAGTAGAGGGCCTCAAAGTAAAATGAATTAATAATCAAGGGGTCTTCTGAGTGCACATATATACAAACTCTGCTCAGCATGGCAGGAATCCTGGGAATGACAAAGGAGAATATACAATGTCAGGAAAATGGGCAGAAACAAGACCAAAAACTGCCTAATAACTTCAGGAGCATAGGCGTGTCAATTTGTGATACAATGCATATATTCACATTCATTCCTTCAATTAATATTTGAGTGCTTGCTAGGATAATAGAGACTTTGCTTTGTGCGTGTCCAGATCACCTAAAATGGAAGCAGCAACATGGAAAATACCATGGACCTGCTTCAAGGAAAACATATTCTGTGTTCTCCTACCACATGGGTAGGACTAGCCCTTTCTGACTGTCTGCATGGCCAAAAAGATGGAAGACTAGACACTTTTTTTCTGATCTTCAAACCCTCTCAAACTTGTCCATAAAAAGACATCATGCACCAGAGAAAGCTATAAGAAAAGAGGAACAGATGGACTTCATATTCACCTGGAAAGGCCTATACAAACTGATGCTAAGTGAGAAGAGCAG
>JAQQSU010002126.1:0-14768 GCA_028627135.1 Pseudochirops cupreus | reverse complement strand
ATATATATATATATATACATATATATTTTTAACATTTGATCATAGAACTTTAAATTCTACATTCTTTCCCTTCCTCCCTTGTCACCCACCCCCACGGGAAGAACAAGCAATTAAATACGGCATGTACATGTGTAATTACGCAGAACATCTCCACAGTGGACATATTGTGAAAGACCGATTATATGTCCCATCTTCCTATCCCCCCCCCTTGTTCTATTCTCTACCCTGTCTCTGTCCCTTTACAGAAGTGTGTGCTTCCAGCAACCCTCCCCCCCCCAGTGGTTCTCAATCTGTGGGTCGCGACACCTTTGGGGGTCAAATGACCCTTTCACAGGGACACAGGGGTCGCCCAAGACCATCAGAAAACACATATTTCCGATGGTCTTAGGAACTGCTCCTCTATCGGTCTCCAGGCAGGTCTGCCCACATACGAGTATTAAACCATCGCGGCATTAGGAAGGTTGAGAATCACTGGTCTACAGGGTCATTGTGCTGACCTTGTTATTGTATTCCTGTGACTCCTAGACAGTCTACCAGCACCAGGCCAGGAAACTGAATTGTTTCCATTTGAATTGTCTTAAGAAGATTCTGAAGATCATCAGGCATGATAAGGTACCAGACACTGAGGTCCTTTCTCTAACTAAATTGCCAAGCATCAAACCGTACTACAGAGAGCGCAACTCAAATGGGCTGGCCACGTTGCTTGAATGCCAAACATGTGCTTGCCTAAACTCACATTGGGCAAACACTCATAAGAAGCAATACAAGGACACTCTCAAGTCTTTCTTAAGAACGGTGGAACTGAGGCAGCTAGATGGCACAGTGAATAGAGCACGGGCCCTGGAGTCAGGGGGATCTGAGTTCAAATCCAGCTTCAGACACTTAACACAAAAAACTAGTTGTGTGACCTTGGACAAGTCACTTAACCCCAATTGTCCTACCTTCCCCCCTCCAAAAAACAAAAAACTGTGGAATTGATTTTGTGACATGGGAGACACTGGCATAGAACCGTTCACTATGGTGCACCCATATCAGAGAAGATGCTGTGCTCTATGAACAAAGCACAATTGAAGTAGCTCAAAAAAAATGCAAAATTCATGAATTTAGAGAATTACCCCAAATGTTCACATGGACTATTTGTTCCTGACCTGTGGTAGAGCATTCCAAGCTCCTATTGGTCTGATCAGTCACAGTCAGAAGCACTACAACTTGACTCTAACATAGTGATGTCATTTTGGTCCTCCTTGAGAACAAAGGACAACAACCAACCTTCAAAGCAATTCTTTAGAACAAAGAATAAAAAAGAAAGAGAAAGAAAAGCAGCAGCTTGGGAAAACTAGGCAACATGTAAGCTGAGTCAGATATGCAGTGTTCCCTAATTCTGCAAAGAAGGGAGAGAAACCCCTGGGCTTTATACACCTTTGGCGCAGCCTTCAAGAACTTGGGGTCACTTCCAAGTCACAATGAGGCATCTCATTTATTCGTATACTATCCTGTTGTACGAGTTTTTCTGGGTCCTCCTCCAGCTGACCCAGAAAGTTCTTGTCACTGGGTATTTTGTAGCCAACTAGTTTATTCATAAACTATGTACTGAACTTTCTCATGACGTCCTCAGGGATATCAGGAATATAAATATAGAAGAGGTGATTCTTGTTCTAAAGAAGCTCACAGCTTAGATCAGTTTGGCAAGGCAACCTTAACGTATGAGAAAACAAATGTGTAGTCCCTTGAGTAATACTATTGATTAGTTTTGTAACTGGGCTTTGCCTATTCCCAGACCTCCTAAGACAGGGAGAAGATGGCAAAAGTCAAGAATTTACTCCAGGAGAAGACAGTTTGTGTTCTCCGACCATCTGGGTGGGAGCAGCCTCTTTCCATTGGCTATATAGCTGGCACAGACTGTATATCTAAAATGACCAGACTGAGACAGTCTCAGTCTCTCTTGCTAGTGGTATCCAGGAAGTAAAGGTCTTATTCACCTGCAGCTTAGCCTCATGGCCCTGAGGATTGGGTTTCACATTTGGATATTTTTGTTTGTCCTTTTCAGTTCTAAGTGCAACTAGAGAAGACTCTGGACCCATGCACTTGAGCCGTGGTGACCTTGGGGGCAGAATACCAGGCTGTGTGTTGGTGCCAGCCTAGTGGGAGAAACCAAAGAAGCTAGGATGTCAGGATACAAGACCAAGGGACTTTAGACTTGGAACTTGGTGGGACCATGCCTGTTGTACAGCAGCTGAGTTAAGATGTGAACCTAATCGCCCTCCCCCAAGGCTAAAATGGTGTAATGGAAGACTACGCTCCTCCCCCCATGCCCCTCACCCCCGCCATGTTGGAAAGGAGGGAATATATTATGCTGTTGTTGCTATATTTTTGAAGTAATATATTCCTTTGTTGGGACAGCTAGGTGGCACAGTGAATGGAGCACTGGTCCTGGAATCAGGAGGACCTGAGTTCAAATCCAGCCTCAGACACTTAACATTTACTAGACATGTGACCTTGGGCAAGTCACTTAACCCCAATTGCCCTGCCTTACCCCCTCCAAAAAGCAATATTAATAAATAAATATATATATATACATTCATATGTACATACATATATGTATATATATATATATATGTATGTATGTATGTATTTCTTTGTAAAAGCTAATCTGACTGTTAAGCAGTTAAAAGAAGCTGGAGTACAAAGGACCCCCAAAACTGGTAAAACACAGTCAGTAAGGACTTGTGCCTATGGCAGAGATTAAACAATTTCTCCAGTCCTCCTGAGGGTACCAGAGAACCCTGGGGAACGGGGTGAAATGTAATATACCTGGCTCTCAGGCAGTCGGAGCCACAGTTACATTTGGTCTGTTATAAAAATTTTCATTGCAAATCTTTTAAAACTCTCTTCTGCAGGGCTGACACTGTGCAAAATAGTGAAGGAGACGAAGTTTGTCTTCTCTGTGGGGCCTTCAGTTCTTTTGCCTTCTCTTTCTCCTCTTCACCACACACTCAACTCAGCCGCCTAGTGTCCTCTGTCTCCTGCAGTCGTCCTTAAAATGTGCTCTCACATTCTCCGGTCACATAAGTAGCATAAATAATCCTAACGGTTTAACATGTTTCTCCTCCCACTCACTTCGTTTTCATGTTAATGAGGATGCAAGTCTAAAATCTAAGGGATTAAACTCTACTTTGCGCTTTTAGCCCTGGAATGAGGAAGGGACTGTACCTTACAGCAGGATTCCTCTTCCTCTTTTTTAGCAAATTAGAATCAGATACAGTGGCACTCAGTTTTCTGCTTTTAAGAGAACTATCAGGGTGCCCAAGATACCCAATAACTTTAATGTCCCAGGTTTCATGGTGGGGCTCATGCCAGACAGATTGTTCAATGATTAAGATAAACTATTCGTTTTGATAACTGATACTTCTGGAGACAAAAGTTGCAAGACAAACTCAGCGCATTAAAAACATTCCAAGTTCTCTGCCAAGAGGTCTAACAATCATATTTTAACCACATTTCATAGATTCAAGAAATTCATTTTGTCACTTCTCCCCATTTTCTAAATTGGAGATAAGGAAAAGTAAATCCCCCAAAGGTTAATGACTTCACTAAGGTCATAGTTAATGGTAGAGGTAGGATCAGAACTCAGGACTCCTAATGTTTTGTCCAATGTATTTTCTATGTTGTGAACTTGACTGGTTGTGTTTTTCTGTTTGGGTTTGGCTTTTTTGTTTGTTTTGTAAGGCAATCAGAGTTATATGATTTGCCCAGGGTCGCACAGCTACTAAGTGTCAAGTGTCTGAGGCTGGCTTTGAATTTGGGTCCTCCTGACTCCAGGACTGATGCTCTTTCCACTGTGCCACCTAACTGTCCCTCGGACTGGTTGTTTCTTAATTCAAATATTTGTAATTCTATATGTAAGGAGCCTATTTAGAGATCTACCGTCTTCCCAAAATTCTTTAGGATAGTGATATATACTCTTTGGGTCCATTGTCTCATCGACTATCAAGATCATATTATCATACATTGTTACTAAATGAACTGGTTTCTTTTAATAAATGGAGTAAATGAAGTATAATATACCTTCTGGTTCTAAATCTTATGATCCCACTACCATAAATACTATTAGCCAATCAGCATGTACCTTCTATGTGCCACTATGTTAGATCTTGGGAATACAAAGACAAAGAATGAAACAATCCCTGCTCTCAAGAAGATTCTAATATGTTCAGCAAGATGATACATGCGCATATAAATATGTACAGAAAATATATAAAGAGAATGAATTCAATGTAATTAGGTAGGGAGGGCATTAGCAGTTGGGGGGATCAGGAGAGAGTCCCAGTAGAAGTTAGGGATAAAGTTGCATCTTTAAGGAAGAGAAGGATTCTATGAAGCAGAGCTGAGAAGGGAGAAGATTCTTAGGCATGAGGGACAGCCAATGCAAAGGCATGGAGACCGGAGTTGGAGAGCTGTGGTAAGGAACAGAAAGCCTGTTTGGCTAGAACTTAGAGTGGGGGGGGGGGGGGGAAGTAATGTATAATGAAGCTGGAAAGATGGGTTGGAGCCAGATAACAAAGGGTATTAAAAGTTAAACACAAGAATTTATATTTTATCCTAGAGGCAATTACAAGATGTTGGAATTTAATATGCATTATTATGTGTTATGTAATATTCATAGGGAAGTGACATGATCATACTTAGACCCTAGGAAAATGATTTTGTTGGTTGTATAGCAGTTGGATTGGAATGGGGAAGAGACCTGAGGCAGAGGGACCAATTAGGAGGACAATGCAATAGTCTAAATGAGAGGTAAAGGGGGCTTGAACTAAAGTGGTGGTAAGGAATTATAGGTGAGAGATACTGTGGAGGTCAAAAGAGCAAGATCTGGCAACTCATTAGATAGATGGAATGGGCTGAAGGAGAGTGATAGTGAAGGATAATGACCATGTAACAGACCCAAGACCCTGGAAGAATAGTAGTGAACATAAAACAGTATAAATAATGATGTTTGGAAGAGAGATGGGTTTGTGGGCAGAAAAATATAATGAGTTTGATTTTATATAAGTTGAGTTTAAGATGTCTTTACGTCATCCAGGATGAAATGTCCAACAAATAGCTGGTGATGAATGAAGCTCAGAGAAAAGAATAAGAATATATGTATGTATATGTATGTATGTATATACACATATATACATGCATATATGCATATGTGTGTATATATACATGTATATGTGTGTATACACATGTATATATACGTGTGTGTGGTCTTTTCTCTGAATTTCATTCATTATATATATTATTCATTTTATATGTATATATCTTCATTTTATATATGTGTATATATATGTATATATACACACCTATATATATATATATATACACACACACACACACACACATATATATATATATATATACACACCCACATATCCATATATTATCTATGAGTCAGAGATAATATAGAGATAGAGATAACCAGTGGAAGTTGATGAAGGCACTAAGAGAGAGTGTAAAGACAGAAGACAGCTGAGGAGTATTGGGCAACATCAACAGTTAGGAGGAGTGATATAGATGATAACCCAGAATAGAAGACAGGGAAGGGGCAGTTAGATAGATAGAAAGAGAACTAGGAGAGAAGAGTGTCACAAAAATACATTTGGAGGACAGAAGGTGGTCAACAGTGTCAAATATAGCAGAGAGGTCAAGAAGAAAGAATTAAGAAAAGACTCAGATCTGTCAGTTAAGACATCATGAGTAACTGTGGAGAGAGAACTTTCATTTGAATGACTGAGGTCAGAAACCAGATTGTAAAGGGTTGAAAAGTGAATGGGAGAAGTAAAAGTAAGGAATACTGGAGAGCAATAGGATGATAGGTTGATGGCATGGTAGGGCCTAGTGAAGATGAGTGAGATTTGGGCATATCTGAAAGCAGTGGGGAAAGAACCAGTAGATACGGAGAGATTGAAGGTTTGAGAGAGAGAAAGGAAGAGTAAAGGAGCTAGAGAAGGTGAGAGGGGAAGAGATGAAGGGCATATGTAAAGTTGTTTCCCTAGGCAAGGGTAAGGGCCACCATCAGAGACGGGAGTAAAGGAGGCTAAGGATGGCTGACAACGTCAATGAATTTTTAAGATGAAGAGGAGAGAAAAGGGAGCTCACACTGAACGACTTGAATATTCTCAACAAAGTTAGAAGTGAGATCCTCAACTGAGTTGGTGGAAGAAGTGGGAGGTTTAAAGAGAAATAATAAACTTTGGAATAGTTTCTGTGGAGATTTATATAGAGACTAGGGCGGGATAAAAGGATTGCTTTGCTGCATTTAGAGCCTACAGCCTGGATAATACAAATTTGCAACATACCTAATCAGCACAGTTCTGTGATTTCATCCAACTCCATCCAGCATTACCATGAATAGAAGCAACTTAGAAGTGATCCAGGACTGACATATGGCTAGGTATGAACATTAATAGGACAATAGAAGAGCCATCGGAGAGAGAAGAAGACAGTATGGAGTTGACTTCATTAACTATAGGACTGAGATTGGAATGGGAGGAAAGTGAAGTCATAGCCTAAGAAAGTACTGAATAATGGAGGGGTTGGAGGTTGTCCTGAAGGTGAAGAATAGGTTTAAAAGGGATGAGGAATAGGAAGAAATAGAATCATAGAGGAAGGTTTTAATCAAGAAAGTGGAACACGTATTTCATAGCGAGATACGGAGTTATAGTGGCAACCACAATGGCATACCCAGGATGGCAGCTAGCACAAGCGCTTAGATCTGCTTTACCAGAAAAGACAGATGTTTAAGGAGTCAACAATCTTTTTTGCTATTCAATTGCTTGTCTTTCCCGTGGGGGTGGATGACGAGGGACGAAGGGAAAGAATCTAGAATTTAAAGTTCTAAAGTCAAATGTTAAAAATATATATGTATATGTATGTATACATATATATATTGTTATCATTATTATTATTTACATGCAACTGGGAAACAAGATATACAGGCACGGGGGTAGGGAGATCCATCTTGTCCTACCGGAAAGTCAGAGGGGTGATGGGGGAGGATATAGGAGAGAGCAGATTGGGGGAGGGGGTATACAGTGGGATCACTGTTTTGAGGGGGTGGGTAAGGGAAAGACAGGGAGAAATTTTGTAACTCAAAATCTCATGGACATGAATGATGTAAACTAAAAATAAACAAAAGCTTAAAAAAAATTTTTTTAATTACATTCGCTATTTCAGGGGAAAAGTCAGCACCCTGAACTTCAGAGAAAATATAAGCAGGGAAGTAAAGACCAACAGACTCTGACTGCCTGAATCAACTTTACATACATCCCTGGAATGAGAGAGCCTTTACATCTGAGCAGTTAGGGAGCTCTGAACATACGGCCACTCAGAATCTCAACCAGGGAATCACAAGAGCCTTCTCATAAGCAAGCCCCCAAAGCAAAATACCAACTCAGAGTTTATATACACTTCTCAGAATCAGAAGGCATCACAACCCTCTTGACTCAGTCCTAATCAGAAAGTAGCAAAAGGTGTGAAAGTCTTCCTACAAGCAAGCCTCCCTCAAGCAAGCTTCCCTTAATGGGGTCCACATGAGGCCTATTAACGGGTGGGGAATTAAGAGTACAGGTGTGTAACTGAGGGGGAGTGGAAGAATAGGTCATGGAGGCAGAGGAGCTGAGAGTTGAGCAAGCTTGAGGAACCATCAACATGAATATTGAAGTCCTTTAGTACAAGGGAAAGAATTGAGGAGGAGAGAATGACATTGATTGATCCAAGTGCTGAACTCCTTGAGAAAGGAACTGGAATGATCCAAGGCTATAGTTATCACAATTTATATAGTGTGAAAATTTTAAATAGAAAGAGCATTAAAGACAGAAATTGCTGAGTGATGGTGACCAAAGGAGAGGCTGGAAGTGGCATTGGGGTCAAGAAGTGTTCTAACTATTGTTTAATATGATTCTTTTGCTTTATCATGTGTATATTATATCAGACTCGAGGAGGCAACATATTTTCTCATGAAATTTTAGAATAAAATACATCCTTCCCTAATGAATTCCTTTTGTGGCCTAAATTATCTTTCCAGCATAATTAATCATAATATGATGCAATTCCAATTCCAGTTCCATCAGTCACATTTTCACATATGACATTTTGATAATATCTCATAAACTTGGATCACAAGACACCCAACGGCATTATTTTAAACAAATCATGCCTTGTCCTGTCAAATACTATTGCCAGTCTTATGCCCTGGAACATAATTTCTACAGATTCATATATATTTTGCTTTATACATTTATTCCTGAAAAGTGTTAGGCCAATTTTTTGTTAATTAAATTATATTTTATAATTTAGATTATAATTTCAAGAGATTGTTTTATATTAATTTCTGGTTAACCTCCAAATGGTCATTGGCTTCTTACCATCAGTTTTTCATTTTTCTGATCCCTACTTCATCAAGTAAGTATCAGCAAACAAATGAGGTAATATATGTAAAGACTTAAAGCCATAAAGCTTTATAGCAAAGCAGACTATTAAGTGGTAATACAGTGGATGAGGTGCTGAGCTTCATTATTCTAAGTTCAAATCTAGTCTCAGACACTTATTACCTATGTGACTCTGAGAAAGTCACTTCACCCTGCTTGCCTCAGTTTCTTCCTCTGTAAAATGAGCTAGAGAAGGAAAAGGCAAACTACTCCGGTATCTTTGCCACAAAAACTTCAAATGAGATCACAAAAAATAATTGAACAACAACAAAAAGTTATTAATCTGTTAAGGGAATGAAAAATTCAGGGTGAATCCTACTATAATGAGAATAATCACCAAAGTTTCTAATCAGAACCTGGGAGCCCCCTGTAGGACCAACACAATATTCACAGCACCCATGACCACTGTAAATATGCCAGCATAGAGCTGAATTGCAAAATATAACAGACTCTCCATATAGAAAGCAGAAGCAAAATATTTATTCAGACACCAGAAAACTGAATCCCAAAACCAGTATGCCAGTTCCATCATACTAGCAAAGAAGTTAATAAGCCTTAACAGCACAGAGCCACAACATCCTTTAGCCTTCCCACAAACCGACTCACAAGCCTAATCATCTCTCTGGGGTGCGTCCTCTCTCTCCCACCCTCTAGCTGCCCTGACTCCCAGCTTTCTATGGACTCTGCTCTACCCTTCAGCAAACTCCTCCCACCACAGGCTCCATGTGATTATATTCAGCCTGTTAGGGGGCAGGGTATAAATTCAAAGCAGGGAAGATCTTCAAATTCCCATTACCATTATACCCCCTTGGTGAAACACAGTATGGGTTAGAAGGAGAGAGAGGATCCTGATGAGGTCTGAAGGTTGAACTTTCAAAAGAAACTTTTCTTAGGAAATGAGAGAATGGTGAAGAAATCATATTTTAAATGAGTTTACAGAGTATAAATTTCTAATCCTTACTGTAATGTCTAGCCAAAGATTGAGTTAACTAGCAGAATATACTTAGTTTCTTATTACTTTGGCTTGTCTTCCCCATCTTGTCTAGGTTGGATTCCTGCGAATACATGTTAGACAAAGACATTCAAAACTGTGGTTTACAAAATGGTCGTTCTCTTCTCATATTTCCAGATATGAGTTCCCTCTGGCTCCGAAGAAACCCATTTATTCCATATAGATGGTCAGATCTTCTGGCCCTCTGCCCATAGTCTTGATCTTCCATAATGAAGAAGACATTTCTGCAACAGAGTACAATGGGAAAAGTGCTGAATTTGAATTCAGGAGCTCTGGTTTCATCTTCCAGCTGTACCATTAGCTACTCTGGCCTTCCTTTTTCCATTTGTAAAATGAAAGGGTTTGGAATAGATCACCTCTGATAGTCCTTTCAGCTCATAAGCTACAATCCTATTTGGGACCCAGGTTTCTTCAGTCATCCTTAAGGTTACACCAGCTTTGCAAATCCTTCCTTGGCCCTTCTCCCAGAGGTGTCTGTGGCATCTGCAATCTGCCTCCAACTCTGGTCTATTTCTCATTGTCCTCTTAGGTTTGTCAGAGCCATATTTACTGATCAGTTGTTTAGCTTTCTAGGCTTCTGTGCAACTTGATGATATTCCTATTGTTTGAAATTAGTAGGTGGACCTAGTCTCCTTAGCAGCCATGTGATATGAATAGAAACACTATTTTCCCCTAGGATTGTTGTTGTTGTTCACAAGTTTCAGTTGTTTCCAATTCTTTATGATCCCATTTGAGCTTTTCTTAGCAAAAATATTGAAGTAGTTTGCCATTTCCTTTTCCAGATCATTTTATAGAGGAGGAAACAGGCAAACAGGGTTAAGTGACTTGTCCAGAGTAACATAGCTCGGAAGTATCTGAAGCCAGATTTGAACTCGGGAAGATGAGTCCAGGTCCAGCACTCTGTCCACTATACCACTTGTCTTTACTACATCAGCCCCCTTTGATGGCAATAAGCAGGTTCTAAGAAATCTCTCTCCTCTTTTGAGTCTTTTCTTTATTCAGTTCTCAGCTCACTTGAGAACAATAGATGACTGAGGTATTGAGTTTAATCTTAACTCAGGTCATGAGCTCCCGCCATATCCCTAGGTTCTCTCTGACTTCATTCACTCATCAGCAACCACTTATTAAACACATATTAAGAACAGAGCACTCTCCTAAACACTGGGAGAAATAAAATAATAGTTTTGACATGAAATTTAAATCCTTGTGTGGGGATATCATAGATGCGATGCCATCCAATAATTATACAATAACTCTCAACTTTGTTTTCATCCTTGATCAAATGTTTTTTTCCAACAGTTATCTTATCTGGTCCTAAAAGCAAGAGAAAATTCATTTCAATGCTTAGTCTTTTCTTGATTATTATCATGTGTTTTTGTTACTTGGATTGTGGGCAAGCTAAATGCTTTTCTCCCCTCTGGGTTCTTTTGGAAGCATGACTTCCATGCTGACATTTTGTCGAAAGTCCATCTTTTGTCATTGATGATTAGGCTCAGCTTTATAGGATATAACATTTAGAGGCGCCCTTCAATCTCCTTTGCATTTTACAATATTGCATTCCAATATCTGCTCTGATTGCTCACAGATGGGGAGTGGTATTGGGCAACTAAAGTCGACTTTCCTTCTTAGCTAAAGGCCTTTTTCCTGGCTGCTTGAAAATTTGTTATTTGGCATTGAAATTAGGTAAGGAATTGACAATAAAAATCACATGATTCTATCAATAGATTTGGAAAAGGCCTTTGTCAAAATGTAGCATTTTTTTCTGCTAAAAGCAATCAACTATGATCTTTAAAAAAGCATAGGTTCTTTTAGAATATAATACAAAGCTTGTATCTAAAAACAAAAGCCAGCTTTGTTTTTGAAGGCAACATGCTTAAAACTTTTCAGCTAAATAAAAGTGTAAAGCAAAGATGTCTCCTGACTCCACTATTATTTCACACAACTCTAGGCATACTAGAAACAAAACAGAATAAATTAATTAAAGGTCTAAACATTGGCAAATAAGAAACAAAAATATCTCTGTTTATAGACAACATGATGATTTACCCAGAACACACAAAAGAAACAGAAAAAACCCTGACATGATCAGTAACTTAAGTAGTAAGATTAAACACACACACACACACACACACACACACACACACACACACACACACACACACACCAGCATTTAGATCACATGATTATTTTCCTATGTGCCAGAATTCCTACTTATAGCTCTGAAGAACCAGACTTCAAGGGGTGGGGAACCTGCAACCTCAGGGCCACAGTCAAAGGGCCTCACTGGAGGACCTAGAGGGCCACATGTGGCCTCGAGGCTGCAGGTTCTCTACTCCTGAATCAGTTCTGAGGCTACTGAGGCCTAGAAACATTAAGTGTTTTGCCCAAGGATCTCACTGTTACTTAATGGCACATCCAAGATTTACACCTATGCCTCTTGGTTTCAAGTTTAGTATTCTCTCAACTATACCTTATTTTCTGATTAATCCTGTACAAATATTTAGTATAAAAACAATACATGTACATGTATTTGTTTATTCTATCTATCTGTCATCTCTTTACCTATCTTGTATCTACCTATTCCCCCCACCCTTACCCCTCTCTGTCATCTGTTTAACTTATCTATCCAGCCACCTTTCCCCCTTTTGACACCAGATGGGTGGAGGGAAAGGAAGTTATAGTGCTCTAGGCAAAATGAACAAAAACTATTCTTCTCCATCTTAAACTTACAAAGTAATGATCAAGTGTTTTTCCCCAACTTATAAAAAAGTAAACACACCTCGGTTCAAAACCTATTCCTATCCCCATCATTTAAATGGGGGAAAGATAACTTTCTATACAAGTCTACAAAAGCAAGGAACCCTACTATCTTCTACCTTTTTTCCCCCTTGACGTCTCAGTACAAGGCAAAATAACAAGCACCACTTGGACCACCAAAACTCAAACTTTAACTAAAAGCTTGGAAAGTTTTTAAAAAGTTTTAAAAAGCAGATTGTTTTGATTTTGCTGTATTTTTTTAAAAAGTAATTCCATCTTATGGAATGCTACGTTGCTATAAGAAATGATGAGCAGGATGGTTTCCAAAAACCTAGAAATATTTATATGAACTAATATATAGTAAAGTGTGCAGAACCAGAAGAACAGCGTACAGAGCAACAACTATATTGTAAGAATGATCAATAGTGAAAGACTTAGCTACTCTGATCTATGCAATGATCTAAGACAGTTCCAAAGGACTTATGATGAAAAATGTTATCTACTTCCAGAGAGACAGCTAATGAATTCTGACTGCACATTGAAGCATCCTTTTAAAATTTTCTTTTGTACCATGGCTAATATAGAAATATGTTTTGCACGACTACACATGTATAATCAATATTCTATTGTTTGTATTCTCAAAGGGTGGGGGAAAGGTGGAAGGAAAGACCAGAATTTGTAACTCAAATTTTTTTAGAATGAATGTTAATTTTTTTACATGTAATTGAAAAATATTTAATTAAATAAATATATAGAAAGTATATATATAAATATATCTATAAATATATAGAAAGCCAGAAAGTAATTCTGTCTTTAACATGATAAAATCTGACAGGAAGAAAGCATCCCAGAAAGGAACAAGTTTGGGTTTGTGTCAAAGTGTAGACACTGGGTTTTTCCTTTAGCTTGAACAGGGGTGATATTTGCTTATGGATATAGCTTTAAAATAACTATGTGGTCAGTTTATGGGAGCACATTCACAAGAGTTACACAGGATGTTCAGGAATGAATGGGTTGCAGTTTGCATCATCTGAGGCAGTGGTGGGGAATACCCACACTGATGAGATCACAGATTCATCTGAGTATATATTCACACAAAATACCTATGTGTTTCTGTGAGTGTATATGCATACATAGTGAGAGTTGCTCTACCCCAGTGGTTCTCAACCTTCCTAATGCCGCAACCCTTTAATATAGTTCCTCATGTTGTGGTGACTTCCAACCATAAAATTATTCTCATTGCTACTTCATAACTATAATTTTGCTACTGTTATGAATCATAATGTAAATATCTGATATGCAGGATGTATTTAAATTGAACATAACCCACAGGTTGAGAACCACTGCTCTACCCCATCCAGTTTATGTGATAGGGTACCTTGGTTGGTAGCAGATGCCAAACCTTATCCTCCTTCCAAGCGTTCAGTACTTTCTTGAGGCTGATTTTCATGGCGTGGTTCAGTGGTTCCAGAGAAAGATGGGAATTAGGAAGACAAGAGGAGAGAGTGTGTGGACGAGCAAATCAGTTGGAGATGTTGAGCAAACAAGAGTCATTCTACTCTGAGCTTTCCTTCAAGAGAGACAAAGGGAACATTGACCTAATTTACCTCAGCTTAGCTAAGAGTGGGAAATGGTGTAGTGTGAGAAAAAAAGGGCTGCCACAGCACTGGAAGAGGCCATTTGTAGGATGAGGCCATAGAACCCATTCTAAAGAACAGGAGTAAATTGCACATTTACTAGCCCTGAGCATGAAGTATCTGTGAAATGACCGTAAGATTGTGACTATCAAAACCCCAGTATAGACTTCCTTGATGTTCCTGAACTGGGATTATCCTCTGGATAGAAGGTCACCTTGACTACTAGGGGACATTTGTTGGAGGAGAACACAGTAATGCAAAGGAGAACTAAGGACAGTAATTGAGAGAAACAAGCATAAACAGATTAGCCACATAATAAATTATGTGCTAGGTGCTTTACAGATACTATCTCCTTGGATCCTTGAAACAGTCCTGTGAGTCATGTGCCACTGTTATCTCCATTTTTAGGTGAGAAAGTTAAGTGATTTGCCCAGAGTCAAATAACCAGTAAGTGCCTGAGTCTGAATTTGAACTCAGATCTTACTGACTCCAGGACTGTGGCTCTATCTACTGTGCCACCTAGCTGCAAGGAGCACACTGCTAGCTAGGAGTAGAGGGCTATAACCAGGAAAGAGAACTATATATGTGAGTGACAGCAGGAAGCAGATCCACAATAATGAGCAACCACAAGGTAGACTCATGGCAATGACCAACCAATAGACAGAACCGTGGAAGGAATGAGGAAGAGTAAATTCTGACCCATCTCCCCAGGAGTACCACCCAGGACAGAGTGAGACCTTGCCATGCCATGCACCAACAGATTCCCAAAGGAATGCTACTGTGAACAGCTTTTAGAGTTCAGATTACAAAATATAGTGAACACTCTGTTTATTCCATTACAAATCAAGACAAACATTCAAAACATTATAATATTCACAACATTACATCTTA
>JAQQSU010002125.1:0-14768 GCA_028627135.1 Pseudochirops cupreus | reverse complement strand
CCGCTTTGCTGAAAAGCGTAGCTCTGCCTCAAATCCCTTTCAGCTTGCAGCCCTTGCCTCAGTGAAACAATAAACTTTTATGACTCTACCAAAGGACAGCTGAGTCCAGTAAATTCTTTTTCTGACAACAAACCTAGAAAGGATTTCATTAGAAATCCCACACCCCTTCCCCCCTTCAGTCTCTGCACTTGTTGACACAGTCCTTGATCTCCTTTCCTGTATCCAAACCTCCTTCTTATCATCTGTGGAAACACACAAAAAGCCTCGGCTGTGTACAGAGTGCAGACCTCACCATTGTCCCTTAACATTTTTCCACAATCACCCATTTAGTAAATGCAGTTGCCTGGGGCTGTGACCTTTTAGAATTGCCAATTGTGTGGTCAGTAATGCCCCAAATTTTTTTTCAGCTGGTGTTTTATTTTCATGATTTAATGTTAAATAATTTATTGCATATAATGACAACCCCAAAATTCGTCTCGGGGTACCCATGCACCAGGTTCCTCCTTTTAGTTTTTGAAGAGCAGTTTTAAGTGTGCGGCTTTTTCTTTCAACAATAGCCTGACCCTAGGGGTCATAAGAAAGCCCTGTAACATGGTGAATACCCCACTGGAGACAGAGTTCAGTAAAGTTTGTTGAGGTATAAGCGGGGCCATTGTCAGTCTTTAATTGTTTTGGCACACCCGTAGCAGCAAAGCATTTGATTCTTAAACGTGAGAAGTTTTTTCTCCAGACATAACAGTTGCCCACGTAAACCCTGAATATGTGTCCACAGTTACATGTATATATTCCAGTGCTACACAGAAGAAGCTTATAGCTTTTTTTTTGTATCGATAACTATTTTCCTTTTGTTTTTTTAAATGGCATGAACCTTCCCATTAAACTAGCCTTATCATAATAACAAAGCTTACCAGGCCTTTAAGAACTTAGTAGGAATACACAGGGTTGAGCAAATCAAATCTTGGATTCATAATCACTAGTGGTAACATTTTAATTTCTAAGGCCCAATACTCTTAGCACTTTATTAGAAAAGGCTAGGAAATGCATATAAAGTTTTGACTTAATAACACAGGGCAGAGACCCTGGAACTGGGGTGCAGGGACCCCCAAAGAAAACCAGGCACAGAAGCCCACCTCCGCACCTCCCCAAACTCTCACAGGGGAGGGGAAGGAACAACACAGGGTAAAAAAGTTCACATAAGGGGATGGGGCACTAAAGCACCCTCAAGTTACAGAATGGGCTAAGAATAGGCCTCAAACCCCCCTCAGGGGGCCTGGGAAAGTAACCATTACTATTGACCCTTATGGCACCTTTGTATACACATCAGAACCAGAATCACTCTCCTGCCCATACTCTTTAAAACAATTAACTAAAGCTTCTCTCATTACTTTCCAATCAGGTCCTCTGATCTGAGAGCTGCTTGGGAACCATGATGCTGCTTGATAGGCTATTTTTTAGAAATTTTTTCAGAATCTGTTTCTTAACTGAAATCCCTTTCTTACACGCTATAAGTTGTAATATTCTCAGATCTTTTCCTTCATCTTTTAAACCCTTCACTAAGGTTCCTCCCATTTTAAAGTCTCTGTGAGCTCCGAATTTTTTTAAAAACTGAAAAACTGAGCGAGCTGGCGGTTGCTCTTCATAGAGCCTTCCCTTCTTACCTTGAATGAAATCCGTTGTCCCTGGGATCTCTTGCGGGCCCACTACCTGCGGGCAATTCCAGGGGGACCAGTTGCTAGAGACTTGACTGCCGTCCTGATGCCCCAACGTTGTGAGCGCCGTTTGCTGTGACTAGCACAGTAATATGGCCCAGCAACCAGCTGAATGAAAGAGAGAGATGGGGATGTATTGGAGAGTCTGTTTATTACAGAACCATTTCATACAGAGCCAAAGTACAAGAAAAATCACAGGGTTTATATACCTTATAGCAGAAACTCTGAGGTAATTGAAATGCAAGGACCCTTCTTCAGTCCTGACCATTCCCTACCCTAGCCCAAGGCTATTTATACATTAAGACTTAATCCTAGGACCATGTCCAGAGGCACAAACAGGGAGTCACAAACAAGACTTGCAAATTAACTACCCTGTACTTTCTTTTAGTCATTCATAGATCCAGTGAAAGCATCCACCCAACAAGATTATACTCTTTCTGCATATCTGCCTCATAGAAGAGGGGGAGCATGAAAGTCTGGTCTACTGCAGGTGTGAACTTGGACAAGTCAGTTAACCCCTGTTTGCCTAGGAGCCAGCTAGGTGGTTCAGTGGATCAGGTGCTACGCTGGAGTCAGGAAGACCCAGTTCAAATCTGGCTTCAGACTCTTACTAGATGTACGACCCTGTGCAGATCTCTTAGCCTCTGTTTGCCTTAATCCATAGGAGATGGAAATGGCAAACCACTCCAGTATCTTTGCCAAGAAAACCCCATGGATGTTATGTTCAGTCTGACACGTCTGAACAACAGCAGTCTTATAGACATAGAATACACACAGCTGAGGCCATGGGCATTGTTGTCAATCTTCTTTCACAGTATATTCATAGGGGCGGCTAGGTGTCACAATGAATAGAGCACTGGCCCTGGAGTCAGGAGGACCTGAGTTCAAATCCAGCCTCAGACAACATTTACTAGCCGTGTGACATTGGGCAAGTCGTTGCCGTGCCCTCCCTCCCACCAAAAAGCAAAAAAAAAAAACAAACCCAAACCAAAAACCAACAACAACAAAAAAAACCCCCAGCAAAGTATATTCATAGGACATAGGATCATAAATTTCGGGCTATAAGGGACCTTGGAGGCCATCTAGTCCTCTTCCTTAATTTTCAGGAGGAGGAGACTGACAACCACAGAGTTTATGTTCCTTGCTCAGGACTCTACATGTAATGACAGTGGTTTCCCCTGTGAACACCTTCTGTTGCTATGCCCTTGGATTTACCAGCTTCTCAACACGAGCTTGAATTCCCCTTCTATGCCTTTGCAGAATTTTTTTGTTCTTTCTGGGTTTCTTCATGTGTTATTTTTTCTTTCCTGATCAAGGAGTTTATAATCGCAGGACTGGATACAAGTCTTTGTGGATCCTGAGTGCTTTTGTTTCCTCGAGTCTTTAATGCATAAGGATCTATATATCTGGTTCTGCAATGAAACAAATCTTACCATTCGTCTCTGGTGTTAACTTCTACTTTATGAAAAAAAAATATTGACATTGGCATGACTGCCTCTGTTTATACACTGGCTTTGCTATCTATTGGATAAATAATATATTACACACATAGAGAGACACACACCTCTCTCTCTCTGCATGCGTGTGTGTATGTATGTGTGTGTATGTTTGTGTATAAAGATCTCTATTACAGTTTCATCATTCAAGAAAAGCTTCCCAATATTATTTCTTTTGTGGGTCCTACAATTGCTTTGTAGGCAGGGCCTTTAGTTTCCATAGGATTTAGACATAGGATCTATTACACTTAATGGATTAATTTTATTTTGGTGGGGGGGCAGAGGGCGGATCTGTGATTTTGTTGATTTTTGGGAACTTCCATGAGGAAATTCCCCCTACCAATGTAAATCAATACCTACTTTGCAAATTCCAGTCTTAGTGAGTTGCCTGGGGGAACTGAAAAGCTAAGCAATTTGCCCAAGGGTCACAAAGTTAGTAAGTGTCAGAGGAAGAATTTGAACTCAGGTTTTCCTGACTCTGAGATAATCTATTTAATATGTTGCTTTTTGGTGGACAAATATTATCCTAATCAATCCTTTCTGATAAGCTATAAGATAGAGAGGAATGTTAGAAGATCAAGCTACTGGACAGTAAGTTATGCACTAGATAAGCTTTAAATGATCATCTACTGATTAAATGTCCAAGTGAATACGGATTCAAAGAAAAATGGAAGATGTTAACATCTGGCCTATTACAAAGGCACTAGAATTTTTCTTTTTTCCTCAGGAACCCAAGAATGCTATATTGGATTTGGCAGATACTCTGTATGCTTTTATCTTCTATATCTGACTATAGTGTATAGATAGAAGGTTATTTAGGCCCTCAAATAAGGTGAACCCTCAAATCTAGACATATTCAGTGCCTGAACCAAGGGGGGATGGTGGAAAAAGGACTGAATCTAGAATCAGAGGACCTGGGTCCCAATCCTGAATTCAATTTTTCTTTACTAACCATGCAACATTGAGGAAATCACTTTATCGATTTGAGCTTCAGTTCCCTCATCTCTGAAATGCATGACTTAAAATAGATAATCATTAAATTTTCTTCTAGATCTAAGTCCTACAGTTAGTACCTCCCTCAAATCCTGGCTCTTCCATTTACTCTCTGTATGACCTTGGACAAGTCACTCACCTTTTCCTGAGCTTTCCTTTTCCTGTCTCTAGAGAGAGTGGGTTAGTTTACATGACCTCTAAGGCACCTTTCAGTTCTGAAATTATAATCTTCTATGTAATGCTAAAGTGCAAAGAATCTATATATATAGGGGATTCACTCTCTACAAGGAATTTTTCTGAAAGGAAGCAAATGAAAGTCAGTTGTATTTACAAAAAACATTTATTAATGCAGAGTACTATAAGGGGAGGTCAAGGGAATTCAAAGATCAATAAGATGCTTGTGGCCATGGATTATAGTGGTGGAGATATAGCACATGCACAAAGTAGAAAGTGATGTGTGTAATGGAGGTATGGGTATACCCAGCCATTATATAGTGTGATTTGGATATAACTTGCTGGTTAAAACAAGGTATTGGCTAATCAATAAGCATTTAAGTTGAACATTCTACTAGGGACTCCTCTCCTCTACACTTTGCATCTGCTGCCCTGTCTGGTTTCAACTCCATGGAACAACATGATGCCTCCTCCTCCCATCCCACTCTTTTGCCTCCTTGTGTGTTGTCTCCCCCTTTAGACTGTAAGCTCCTTGAGGGCAGGGACTGTCTTTCTTTTTATTAATTGTATCCCTAGTGCTTAGTATAGTGCCTGGCACACAGTAGGTGCTTACTAAATGTTCATTGGATTAAATTGGGGTGGGGATATGAAGATGAAAGTTAAAATGAATTCTACTTTCAAGGAGCTTACATTCTCTCAGGGGAGAAAACATACGCACACAAATATAGACGTAATAAATAAATTCAGTATAGATACAAAACAAGTACGAGGTAGTGAATATAAAATGGGAGGGAGGGCATTAACAGTTGGGAAGATCAGGAAGGGGTTCATGTAGAAATTGGTGCTTGCTTTGCATCTAGAAGGAAGAGAGAGATTCTTTTAGGGAGAGGTGAAGAGGCATTGCAAGTATGGAGGATGGTCAACACAAAGGCAATATGATGGGCAATAGAATGCCTTGTGTGAGTACAGAGAAGGTCCATATGGTTGGACCACAGAGTATGGGAAGGGGGCTAAGGCATAATGAAGCTGCAAAGATGGGTTGTGAAGGTCTATGAAAGTCATAACAGAGTTTGTATTTTATCCTAGAGGGCTTCAGGAAGCCACTAGAGTTTATCGTATAAGGGAATGACAGAGATCTATTCTTAGGGAAAATCAATTTGGCAGGTGTGTGAGAAATGGACTGAAATAGAGAGAGACTTAGGGCAGGAAGACCAGAAGGCTTCAGGCTCTATAAGACTAGATTAAGCTAGAAGTGATGGGTGAGAGTTGCAAGTGAAAGGGCTGGATGTGAAAGATGGTTGTTGAGGCAAAAATGTCAAGATTTTGCAACTGATTAGGGGTGAGGGAAGAGTGTTGAATGAAAAAAAAATCCTGCAGTTATAAATGTTAGAGACTGGAATAATGGTTATACCTCCCATAGGAATAGGAAAGCCTAGAAGAAGGCAAAAGAGGCAGCTATATGGACAATGATGTTAAAAAAAAAATCAGAAAACCTGAGTTAAAATTCTTCTTCAGCCTTCTTTAAGCTGTGTGACCCTGGGTAAGTCACTTAACTTCTCAGTTTCTCCATCTGCAAAATGAAGATAGTAATAGCATCTATCCCACAGGGTTGTTAGGATGAAATGAGATTTTTGTTAAAGTGCTATGGAAATGTTAGTTATTACCATCACTGCCACCACCAACACTGCTGCTGCTGCTGCTGCTGCTGCTGCTGCTGCTGCTGCTGCTACTACTACTACTACTACTACTGGGAGTGTGTTTGGGGATAGAGAGTTGAAAGATAATACATTCCGTTTTGGACAAGTTGCATTTGAGATGGCTCTGGAATATTCAGATTAAAATATCCAGTAGGTAAGGGGTGATATCCTAAGTCTCTTAGGGCAGAGACTAAGGGTAAATACTTAAATCTGAGGGGCATCTGTAAAGAAGAAATAACCCATAGCATTTGATACATGCTGTGTATCAAAGAAAAAGAATGTAGAGAGAGGATGTGATATCCTGAGATAACAAAAATTTCAGTCAATTTAAAATGTGTTGGGATGTGTGTGTGTGTGTGTGTGTGTGTGTGTGTGTGTGTGTGTGTGTACACTCCCAGTAGTAGTAGTAGTAGTAGTAGTAGTAGTAGTAGTAGTAGTAGCAGTGTTGGTGGTGGCAGTGGTGGTAATAACTTACGGCTTAATTGTTAATGAAGAACTTCTGGTGTTGAAATTCATTCTGTTGATACAGATTGGCAGCTTGCCTGTAACTTAAAATCTCAAGAGACTTGTCTGGGGCATAGATATTGAGTAATTTGTCTACAAACACATAGTTTGTATCAGAATCAGGACTTGAATCAAGTTCTTCCTACCTCTGTGGCCAAACCATTTTGCTTTTAAATCTAAAATCTAAAATGTAGTCAATGAAAAATAATTAGTAAATTTGCAAATTGAATATTACATCAAGAATTGCCAACAGAAGGGAGATTTTCTCATATAGTTGAGAAAAATGAGAATGAGAAAGTCAGCATTTGTCAGTCCTTTTTTCCCCTCAAATCCTTAAACAAACATGTGATCTCGTCAATCTGGATGTTCCCTCCAACAACTGGGAATCCAAACTACCCTTGACTGTCCATCTGGCACGTGTCTTCTCCTTGCCTTCTCAGAAGGTCATCACAGGGAGTTTATCTACTCAGTGTTCGGGTCGTCTTCCTCACTTTCTCCTGACACTGTGAAGATACTAATAGAGCAGTCCAGCTGCCCCCTTCTGTCAACCTTCACCCTCTCCATATCTATTTTTCTTTCTATCATACTATTTCTTGACCATATCTTTTACTCCTGCACTTTCTTTGTTTACATGATGCAGCCTTTTAAGCCCAGCATATGTCTCCTCATTGTCCTTTATTTTTCAGAGACTGAGTTCCATGTCTCTCAGACATGCAATAATACTGGTAGAATGTTGGTATGAAAAAAGATGGGCTTGAAACTGAATGCTGTGGAAATAGGAATGACAAAGCTTGGTCCCAATGAAGATATTTGAGAATTCACTTTTTTTTGCTTTTCTGCAGAGATGGAGGACTATGTGTATGGAGCATTGCATATAAATCAGGCAAACCGCTTTCCCTCTTCTTTTTTATTCTTTGCATTAATGGAGTGCTTTGTGGGAGGGGGAGGAGGAGACAGGAACTGGAAAATGTTGGTGATGAAAGAACAAAAAAGCATCAATAAAAAGTTACCTTAAAAATGGGTCTCTATTTCTAAGAAAAATTTGGAGTCATCTTAGAAGTTTTTTGTCATTTCCTGAAGGCAAACCAGCCTACCTTACCACTCTGCATTGGAAAAAAAAAAAGTCCACTAAAGGCCTTCTTCTAAATCTCATCATGTCATGGAGGTGAGCCTGACTTCTCAGATGCTTGTCTTTCAGGGAGCAAAAGTTCTGACAAGGTTCTACTGGCTTTGGACTGGCTTTGGTGTATGGCTTGAATGACAATCTGTGTCTGTTATCTGAAATCTAGACTAGTGAGAGCCAATGGCAACTCATGAAACCCAAATATCTGAAAAGGCCTTTGATCTTATACCATCTTGTTCCCCTTATATAATGGTGGCATCAGAATAAAGGATAGAAAGTATTTAACATACAATTTTCGGATAATCTTTAAACATGTATTTGTTAGACTAATACTCTAAATGTGAGATGTTTGTCTGAAGATCAGTGGGTAAAATATGGCTGGAGGAACTAAGTTTGGGCATCCTCATAACGAATGAAATCATAATCCCAGAGTCTTTGAGTGGAAGGGACTTGGCAGCCACTTCAGTTTCCTTACCTGATAAAGTATAATCTGCAAAATGGGGGGTGATAAAAACAGTTGCCTTGCAAGGTCGTTATGAGGACCAAGTATATGTAAGGTGCTTTGCAAATCTTTAAAAAGTGCAGGTAAAGGCAAGATATTCTTGTTATTAACCTTCTTTAGTGAAGAACAAGAATTGTCTCCACCTCACCCCTGACAAATAATCATCAGGTCTTTGCTCAAAGACCTGTTGTAGCTTTGAAAAACTTCTGGCTTCAAGGGACAGAGTCTTCTGGCAATGGGCTATTTCTGCTGTTTAAAGGTTTCTCTTTTCTTGTCTGGAACTGTCATCCTGCCACTTTTCTGAAGATACTCAAAGCAGAAAACTTCTATGCCTGAAAATTTCCAGGATGAAGACTTTCAGTGTCCTTTTTATTTGAAGACCCCTAACTAAGAAAGCACAAGTGAGGACTCGATTAGCTCAATCAGCTGAATCTCTTTCCTCTCCACGAGAAATCTGGCCTTCTTCATCTTCCCTGATTTGCCTTGATACCCAAACTTCCCTGTTGTATGGAGCGATGACAGGACCAGTAGCTCTGCCTATTGGACTGGTGAGAGCTTATTCTAACAATGTCCCAGTCCTGGAAGCAAATCATCCAACCAGCAAGCACTTATTAAGCACCTCCTATGTGCCAGGCACTGTGCTAAGAGCTGAGGAAACAAGGAGAGCTCCTTCATCTCAACAAGCTCACAGTCTAGTCATCCCTACTCTTCTTGTTTTTAATCTCTCCCTGTCTACTGGCTCATTTCTACTGCCTACAAATATGCCCATGTCTTCTCTATCCTGGAAAAAAAATAACCACCCCAAACTTCCCTTGATTCTTCCTTCTCTTGGAAGAATGTTTAACTTGCTCATTTTGTAATCAGTCCTGCAGATATTGTCTGTCCACAGCTTAGAACCCACCCAGTACAGCGTGCTTCCTTTTTCCCTTGGTTCTGGGAAGGAACTGGATACCCAAAGCTTACCTCTGTGCTTTATCCCTAAGGAGTCTATCACTTTAATTGAAACTATTTCCCCCAATACTTTAGCTTTCCTAATTACTTTCATTTTATTATCATACAGGGGATCTCAAAAGTCCTAGTGAAATTCTAAGTTTTAATAGCTTAAATCCATTTTAATATCTTTCAATATCAAAATCTTTAAATACATCCTCTTTACTAGCTTAGAAAATCATGAAACTGTATATTCCAGTTCAGGTGGTCTATGATAGGCTCCCAGTATTACTTTTTCTTAGAAAGAAATTTATTGATAACTTTTGTTTTCATACAACATACATTTCCCAACATTTCTATCTCTTCTCTCTCTTCCAGAGAGTGATCTTCTATAGAAAAGAATAGAAAAAAAAAAGAAAAAAGTCCTCAAAACTAAGCAATTAGGTAAAAACATCTGATGCTGGGAGCAGCATCCCATACCCACAGTTTCTCACCTCTGCAACAAAGTAGGGGAGGTGTGTTTTCATGTTTCTTCTTTGGGGAAAAGCTTGGTCATTGTAATTTCGCAGGGTTCAGTTTTGATTGTTTTACCTTTGTTATTTCTCTTTATATGGTTGTATTATAAGGTACACACTGGACTCTTGACTCTGCTTTCTTCACTTTGCATCAGTTGATCAAAATCTTTCCATGCTTCTTTGTATTCCTCATAATCACTCTTTCTTACAGCTTGGTAGTATTGCATTATAACAAATCATTCATCACAACTCTTAGCCATTCCTGTCAAGAGACATCTACTTTGTTTCCATTTCTTTGCTTTGGATACAAGTACTACTATATTTTTTTGTGTACATAGGGCCTTTAAAAAATTACTGAATTTTTTTTTGGGGGGGGGGGTGTGGTATATGCCTAGTAAGGGAATCTCCATGTCAAAGAGTATGCCACTAGTATATTTTCATTATCTAAATGGTGAATTGGTATACTCGTTGCCCAGACAGATGCTTATATAATTGCTGTTAGCATTGTTTCCATATACAGTACAGCTAAGTGGTACAGCAGATAGAACACTGGACTTGAAATCAAAAAGACTTGAATTCAAATTCTCCCTCAGTAACTTAGCTATGTGACTCTGGGTAAGTCACTTAACTATTCTCAGCTTCAGTTTCCTGATCTGTAAAATGAGGGTAATAGTAACACCTACCTCAAAGAGTTCTTGTTATATAAATTTTTAAATAATATAACTTGATATAAATTATATATAAATAGATAAGTATATATTTATATATAAATAATATAACATATTTAAATGCTTTGCGGACCTTAAAGTGCTCTGTAAATGCTAGTTATTACATAGTACTAGGTCTGCTTTTGGCACCAGTCTCTACCCTTCAAATTGTATATGTAGCCTGGGGGCAATAAAATCCCTTTCATCCTTGGTAATTATATCAAGGTCCTTAATTATTGCAAATTTCTAATTACTTAATTAGAATTCTAATTAACCTATTTTAGTTTTGGATGTCTAGAAAAGCACAGGAATATCTTTTCACTGTAGACTGGTGTTTCAGTCACTTTCTACCACTTTCAGTGATTTGATGGGGGCAGATGATTACCTTTCTGCCTGCATTTTGCTCATCTTACCCATAGGGGTGACTCTAGATCACTCCATTAAGGGTTCCCTTAGTCAAGTCTCACCTTCTTAAAGACCACATAGATCAGTCTTTTTTCCAGTTCTTGCTTCAAAAAGGCACACTGTCATTTGGTTTGTTTGTTTGTTTTGAGCACTGGCAATACAGTGTCATTTTGGTTTTGGAGTCAGTTGCCTCTTTGTCGATGGATTCCATTTGCTAGAAAAGCAGTGTGCAGAATGCTGGACTTGGGTTCAAATCCTACTTCTGGGCATTTACTACTTCTGTGTGACCCTGGACATTAAATATGTCTGTGCCTTACTTTTCTTATCCGTAAAATTCAGGGATGGACTCAGTGGACTCAGGTCCTGAATAGCTACAAATTTAGGATCCTATGATCTTTGCTCCATCAGTTTGGTTAGCCATCAAGATTTCAGAGCTTTGCTCAACTCTAGGGTGTTGATTGAGACACTGGACAAGATTTCAGATATTGTCACCCTGGAGATAGATACCCAAATTAAATCTGTTTGTCTAGCAATGAGACTTTCACCTCTAGCCGGACCCCTTTGGAAGTCTGGTGAAGTCTATGGACCTTTCCTTAAAATAATATTTTTTAAGTGCATAAAATAAAAAATGCAGGATTACAAAGGAAATCAATTATATTGGAATAGGTACTAAAATATATATTTAAAAAAAGCAGTATTATTTTAAGAAAGACTTTGAGTGAATCAGTTATTTTGACTATTATAAGTACCCAAATTAACCATAAAAACACATGAGGAGTTCTTTCTTTGGTACTTTGTATGTACAGAATATTTGTATATATGTATAGAATGTGTAGTTTGCATAGAATAATTTTATATATATGATGTGTGTATATATACACATATACATATGCATACACACATATATATGTATACATATATACTTATTTGTGTCTAATGGTAGCCATCTCTTGGGTGGAGGGAGGGAGGGGAGAAAGAAGGGAAAAAAGAAATATACACGATAATTTTGTTGTGTATTTGAAGGGAATAGCAAGTTATGCATAGTAGATTTGCAGTTTCATGTGCAATCATCTTTTTTTCTTGAACTGTGTTACGGAAATTATTGTTTTATTCCATAAATTAAAATAAAATTAAAAAAAAAACAAATTCATAGACTCCAGGTTTACAACCCCCGTAATCCATGTTTGTATTCTGTTTGCATTCTCTGAAGTTCAGGGTGCTGACTTTTTCCCCTGAACTAGATAAATGATATACATTTCGCTGATTAAAGTAAGACTGTTAACCCATTTTGAGTTGCTTTCTTTTAGAAAAGCAGATCTATGAACCTGTGCTAGTAGCCGCCCTGGGCATGCTAGGGTGCTTGCTGATACACTGCGTCAACTAATCGCTTTACATACATCCCTGGATCGAGAGAGCCTTTACATCTGAGCAGGCAGGAGCTCTGAACATGCGGCGGCTCAGAATCTCAGCAGGAAAACACAGGAACCTTCTCATAAGTGAGCTCCCAGAGCAAAACACCAACTTCTCAGAGTCGGAGGGCGTCACAACGCTCCCTACTCAGGGCCTAACTAGAAACTAGCAAGAGGTGTGAAATAAGCCAGCTTCCCCCTTAACGGGCTCCATGTGAGGCCTGTCAATGGGCTGGAAAAATCTTAAATCCCATTAATGTGACACCATAAGGAAAGTAAGATGTTACAGAATGAACTAAAACATTCAAAAAGCTGGTAATAAAAGCTAACATTTACATTGTGTTTTAAACTTTGCTCACTTTAAACTTTAAACACTTACTCCTTTGCTCCACCACTAGATCTACTCTGAACTCTCTCAACTGCGATCTGAGGCCCTTGGAGCCCTCCCACTCTGGAAGACCCCTTCTCTTCTGATAGGGGAGTTCCTCCAGAAACCTCCATTGTGAGGAAATGTCCAGTCAGTCACGTTCACTCCCTTACTCCTCTCTCTCCTCTCTCCTCCTACGTCTCCAGACTTCTCCGCCATGCTCCTGTATGATTTATCACCTTCTCTCCTCATTATCTTGTTTTTCACTTTCTTTTTATGTGCTGTCCCTTCCCATTAGACTATAAACTCCTTGAGGCCAGGGTCTATCTTTATTTTCGCTTGTATTCCTCCTCCCAGTGCTTAACATATTACGTGCGCAGCACCTAGCAAACACTTCCTAAATGCTTATTGACTTGATCTATCTCATTTTATCCTCTCAACAACTTTGTGCAGTTGATGTTATTATTAACCTCATTAAGAGGCTCACATGGGGAAACTGAAACTAAGAGAGCATTAGTTACATGCACAGGGTCACATAGCTACTAAGTGGTTGAGGCAGGATTTGAATTCAGGTCTTCTTGACTCCAATTTTAGCACTCTATACACTTTCATCTAGCTGCATCTGGTTGATGAGCTTGGTGATAAAAATCTTATCATGGGCTAACTATGATCTAACCAAACATTAATCAGCACAATTGGTTTTTTTAGAGGGGGAAGGCAAGGCAATTGGAGTTGTGACTTGCCCGAGGTCACACAGCCAGTAAGTATGTCAAGTGTCTGAGGCTGGATAAGAACCCAGGTCCTCCTGATTCCAGGACCTGTGTTCAATTCACTGTGCCTCCTAGCTGCCCCTGTCAGCACAATTTTTAAAGCAAAACTTGTTCTTGCTTAAAATTTTAACCTAGATTCCATCTCAGCCCCTCTTTAGCTTGCCTTGCCTGTTTTTTATGGGTAGGCCAGTACCTAAACACATCCACTAGATATTGGTTGACTGGTTTGCTACTATAGGGGTAAAGCTCATTTTCTTCAAATCGTGTTCTAACTAATGTCTAAGACCCTAGACCCTCTCAACATTGTTCTTGTCCTTCATTGTTCTTGCAAATAGACCATATCTACATGTTGAATGTTTCTGTTTTACATTATCAAACTATTATTTGGGGCTCTCTTCTTTTTATTCATGAAGTTCCAAAATAATTTTTAGAAATTGTATTGTTTATTTATTACGTTTCAAATGACAAAGGTTTGATTAACTTATTTTATTAATTACTAATTTATTAACTAATTTATCCAATACTGTTATTATTTTATTAACTACTGATTCTAATTAACATTATCATATCCTAATTAATTCTCTTAATTACTTAAGAGGTAGGCTTGAATGCAGATAAATAATCCAAAACTTAAGTTCGAGAAAGTGACCAAGATTGAAATGAGAAGAATAGGTTCTTGAGAGGCAGTAGGGGTCTATTAGGGGAAAACCAAACAAACAAGGCAAAACAAATGTACTTGGAATCAGAGGATCTGAGTTCAAATCCTGATCCTGCTGCTGTCTATTGACCCTTGAGTATACATTTAAATCCTCTGGGTCTTAGTTCACTCACAGGAAAAATGAGTTTCTCTTGTTCTTTGTTTTGTCTTCTATTGAGCCCCAACCTTTCTTTCCCCATGTCAAAGTTCTTGGCTACTCGGTTGCCCTTCTCATCACACTCAAACTTCAAGCCGGAGAGCTCTTTTATCCGTCATCGACTGGCTGAGCTAGTTACAAGGGACACCTGAACAATGGACATTTGTACATGTCCCCCACCAAGTTAACTATTCCACAACCCAGGTTCTCTCTAGAAACCCTTCTAAAACCTTAGGATACCTCAAATACTTGAACTAGATGATGATGATGATGGTGGTGGTGGTGATGACAAGAACAGCAGCAATTCATTTCTACTAACAATAATGGAGTATCATTTCATTATACACCAGTGGTTCTCAACCTTCCTAATACTGCAATCCTTTAATACTCTAAATCGCGGTGATTGTCTAAGGTGACCCCTGTGACCTCTGTGAAAGGGTCCTTCAACCCCAAAGGGATCATGACCCACAGGTTGAGAACTGCTGATATACACCCTTCCCTTCTCCCTCAATCTGAATTCTAGACTTTCAACACCCAGGTGAAAATTGACTTCTTCCTCAAAGCTTTTCTAGGCACGTCCCAGCCCACCATAGTCTTTCTTTTTTTTTTTTTT
>JAQQSU010002124.1:0-14769 GCA_028627135.1 Pseudochirops cupreus | reverse complement strand
GGAAAAGAAATCATAAGGTACCTATCAAAGATGAACTATTTACATGACAACATGGAAAAGTGACAATTGTAACTGTTGAAACTTTTTTTCAGAAAACTGAGGAGTACAGAAGGTTATTAATTTGACTGAGATCACACAGAGATCAATGGACTAGTAAAGAATTCAATATAGGATGCTCTCTACAACATTCTATAATCACTAAGCTTGTGTCCTTTTTCTCTGGCTAGGTGGTGCAGTAGATACAACACCAGGCCTGGAGTCCAGAAGTCTCACCTCCCTGAGGTCAAATCTGGCATCAGACACTTACTAACTGTGTGATCCTGTGCAAGTCACTTAACCCTTTGTACCTCAGTTTCCACATCTGTAAAATTATCTGGAGAAGTAAATGGCACACTACTCCAGTATCTTTGCCAAGAAAACCCCAAATGGGGTCACAAAGAGTCAGACACATCTGAAAAATGACTGAACAGCAAAATTATTTTTTCTCATAACAATTTCTGCTTGAATCTGCTCCCCAGAGGACATCTTTTATCTTGAACTGGGGATGTTTTTCATTTGTTATATGAAGAGCCTGTGAACAGTGATTCAGTACCCAGCTCAAACTTAAACAAGTTTGCTCATAATTCCACTGAGGGATTGTTGCCATAAAATCGAATCCAGCCTCATCCCACAATGCACTTCTATAGCCAAATATCCCCTGAACATATAGCATTTCTTCCACCTCCACACCTTTACTCATGAAATCCCCAGGGCCTGGGATATTTTCCCTTCAAACCCCGCTTCTGCCTATTGTAATTCTATCCTTAAGATTCAGCTAAAATGCCACCTCCTCCATGAGGCATTGTAGGTAAAACTCTTGTAAAAGTTAAAGTTCTCTATACATGTTAGCTATCATTAGCATTATTACCATGACACCTTCCTTTCTGCCTGGCCCATCCTCCAAACATAAGTGAGCCATCTCCTTTTCCTCCTAGGAGGTTTCTAAAGTATTTGGTATTTTGAGTCACTGTCATATGGTCTGACCAAGTTCGTATGATGGCTAGCCTGCTTCTTTCAGAAATACTCAGTTCAGGTCCTGCCCAGACATTTATTAGCTGCATGACCCTGGTCAAGTCATTTCCTCTCAGAGCCTTGGTTTCTTCACCATCTTCCAAGTCATCCAGATTTGCAACTTCAGTGTTATCTTTGACTCAGTTCTCTCTCCACACATATCCAGTGGTCACCTTGTCTGTTCATTTGTACCTTCACAGTATCATAAGCATCCCCTTCTCTCCATGCATACAAACACCACTCTGATTTGGATCCTCATCATCTTTCACCTGAACTGCTACAATTACCCATAATTGATCTTCCTGCTTCAATTTTCTGCCCACTCTAAGCCATCTTACACTCAGTTCCCAAGGTAATTTTCTGAAAACCTGGATTGACCCCTTGCTCATTGCGCCCCAATTGTGTGCCATCACCTCCAAGTTCAGCTACAAAATCCTTCCTTCAGAATTTAAACTCTTCACAACTTGACTCCTTCTTACCTTCCTAGTCTCCCTTCTATGTACTCTGCTAGCCAACTACACTGCCCTGCACTCTGGTCTTAGATCTTTCACTCTCCTATTTCCAGGCCTTTGAACTGACTGTCCCCTCACTTCTGCCTCTTATTTTTCCTGGCTTTCTTCAAAACTCACCCCAAAGTGCATTTTCTGCAAGAGACATTTCCAGATCACCCCAGCTCCATACTGCCTTTCAGGTTTCCTTCCTTCTCCACAGGTTTCCAAATAACACCCCCTGGGGGGAAGGCATCATGGAACCACCCAAGGAGGTGGTAGCTTTGGGTGCAAAAGGGGGGTGTTGAATAAAAATAAGAAGACAGTGGAAAAATAAGAAGAGAAGAAAATTTTGCAAAACCATTTGTACATGTTTCATCTGTTGTGCAACACGGTTAGAATGATAGTGATTATGTTATTTTCCAAATAAACACACAAAATGCAAGTTATAACCAATCAGTGGCTAAGCTCTCCAACAGGTCTTAACAAGTAAGTGTTGGTAAGCGAGCATGTCACTCATAGAAAAGTCCAGTGTGTATAGTCAGTAATATGTGTGTAATGACTTGTTTACAATATGATACTATACAATTACATGACACACTATTGCATCATCAAAATTTCAGTGCAGGAAAAAACCCATGAATTTAAAATAAATGATTAAATTTAAGATATCATTTAAAATATATATAAATCTATATATATTGAAATGATGAAAATTTCAAAAAACTGTTAAAGGGTTAAAGAAAGTAGATTTCCAGATGTGCTCTGAGTATTTTTTTAAAGGGACCAGTAGACCAAATAAGTTTGGGAACTTTTGTTCTATTCTGTATTATGTCTTGTACACACCAAGTTAATTACATAATTTGAATGTACTCTCCTTGAGGGCAGAGACTGTTTTTTGCCTTTTTTGTGACCCTAGCACTTTAGCACAATGTATGGCATGTAATAAGTGCTAATAATTTGTTTTACTAACTTATTAAATGAACAAATTAGCAAACCAACAAAAATTAGCGTAGTTATAAAAAGCCCCTGGGCTTTATGATGACCTATATTGGATGCCTGGTCACTGATGCCGCCAACATGAGATCTTAGCACACAACCAGCCATAGGCAAAATGATGACTCAGAGACTTGGAGCTGGAAAAGACTTCTGTGATGATAGAGACCAGCCACTGTCCAAATCACACATCTTTTCACAATCTCCATGATATGAAGAGGTCACCCAAACTCTAGTTATCAGCTAATCTTGTCTTCAGTGCCCCTGAGTATTTTCTTTCTGAAGCTGCTGTTTCCTTACCCTTCCTTCTCTTCAACCTCTCCCTCCCCCTCAACCTCTCCCTCACCTTCCCTCCCCCTTCTTCTACCTTCCTCCCCCTCCTCTTGGCCCTTTTTCCTCTCCTTTTCCTCCTCCCCCTATTCCTTCCCTTCCCCCTCATTTCTCCTTTCCTTCACTTCCTTTTCCTCCCCCTCCTCCTTCTCCTCCTCTCCCTTCCCCCTGCCTTTGTGTCCTCAGTTTAAGCTCTGCCTTGATGTGGAAAGACCCTATCCCCAGGTGAAGGGGTTCTGGTCTCCCACCATCTTTCCCCTTCCCCCTACCCCATACCTTATCCTCAGAATAAACTCTTAGCTCAGGCTCTTCCCTTTCCATGTGAGTGAGAATGGGGATGTGTGCAAAGAGTCAGATGACCTGATTTCTAATCCTGCCTCTGCAATATACTACCAGTGTGACCTGGGGCATGTCATCTCATGTCCTTGGATCTCAGTCACTTCATTTGGAAAGTGAAAGATTTGGACTATGTGATTTCTTTGGTCCCTTCCAGCTCTGGATCTATGATTCTAGCCTAGGTCCAGCATCTTATCCTCCTGGGGCTCTGAATCCTCATTCTGACATTCACACTGGGGGAGAAGGGGTTCCTTCCCTCTCCTAAGGAAGAGATTACAGACATCTGTGAGGGGACATAGAGGTAAGCTAGGCACCCACACCCCTATCCCCATGTCTCTACTGTTGACTCTGTCAACCTGCAAGAGGCATGAGGAATCCAGGTAAGACTGGTTTTAAACTTTGCTTTTTAAAATTATCTGTAAAAAGGTATAGAGCCACTCTGCCCTTGGGCTGGTGTGGGAGTTCTCTGGTGTATCACTCATTCTTTAGTCAGCATTTCTTCCTATGGGATAACTTAAATTAGTTTGAGCTCTTGAAACTTTTTTATAAATGCTGAATCCGATGGAATGGAACAGAAATTTCTTCCCCTGCTAACTTGTCACTGTTCCCCACATTCCACCTTTTAAAGATGGTAGGAAGCATAGAATAGAACAGTGGTGTCAAACTCAAATAGAAATGAAGCCACTAAATTGTATATGAGAATCCCTCCTGGCTGCATATTGATTGAGTTTTAAAATGTAATGTCCTCTATGTTCTGTTGTATTTTTGTTTTGTTAAATATTTCCCGGTTACAGTTTAATCTGGTTCATGCACACAGATGTATTGCAGGCCCATGTTGAACACCATTGGGGAAAGCTCCTTGGATCTGAAGCTCCAGTTTCTTCAACTATAAAATAAGGATATTTGTTGTACTTATAAGAGATACTGAGGAAATTAAATGAGAAGATATTTATCTATTGATATATATATATATATATACACACAGACATATGTATATATCTATCTATTTATATATGTATATATGCAAATGAGTCTGTCATCCTAATTGATTTGGATGCGCCCTTCAGGGATGCAAATTGTTCCTTATTCATGACTACTCATCTTACAGGACTCTCTTCTCTATGATCACAGGAAGTCGACACAATGTGATAGAAAGCTTCCTTGATTTTTGCTTACAATGAGCACTAACTTCACTAACATTAGAGCATCCTGACTATCCATTTGTCATTCTTTGACTCTCTTCTCTCTCTATCACACTTTTCCTGTTGATACATTTTTTTGGCTCCTGTTTTCCTTCCAGGTTCGTCAGTGGTATATTAGAACCTCCTTTCCCACCATGTTCTGCTTCACTACACTTCCTTTAGATACCCATTTTCAGTTCTTCAGAGTCTTTCATCTTCCATATCTCTCAGTCATACAACAAGGCCAGTACAATACTGGTATATTGATATAACAAAAATGAATCTCTGTTCCTATTTAGGCTTAGCACTTTATAAATCTTAAAGAAATATATGGAAACATCAGCTCTTAAATTATTTTTTTGAATTATACTTTCATTACCAGATTAAGCTACTGTATTTCCAGGAGTCCCTTTTTAAAATGTAACTACTCCTGGAATGGAATAGACTTCTGGAACTAAGAGAGACTTTAGAACAGGAATTCTCAACCTAGCACCCAAGGATTCAGGTTTCTGTGGGATTGGGGGGCAGGGTCCATGAATTTGGATGAAAAAAAAATTACATCTTTATTTTCACTAATGTCTAAATTCATCTAAACATCTAAATTAGTGACAGTCTCTGAAATTTAGTGTTTCCTCTTTTTAAAAACAGTACTCTGAGATATGGGTTCATAGGTTTCACGACACTGACAATGGGGTCCATGACACAGAACATGATAAGAACACCAGATTTAGAACACAGCGTCAGAATGGGAAGAGAACTCTGAGAACAGTTAGTGCAACTGTATTACTTTACAGATGAGGAAACTGAAGCTCAGTGAGGGAAAATGACTTTTCCAAGACCATACAATGAGTCAGTGGCTCAGCTGAGACTAGTGTCCAGAGCTGACAACTTCCAAGCTTCTTTCCACCATCCCTCATGATTTATGTTCTATAGTAGATTGAGAACTCAATTCCAAGTGCCCCCATCTTCTCTCCTAGTTGGCTCTTTTTGTCTGGTATTGCCTTGTCAATGGGCATTGGTCCTAGAATCTGATTTCCTCAGAGAACTGAGCATATGCTTTCCACTGGCACCAACAGGAGTCGTTAGTGAGGGCAGGCAGGGGGTAGAGAGGGGGCTGGCTCTGAACTCCTGGCAGGTGGATCAGATGGGCTGACTGCTCATTAACCATCTGAGCAAAACCATCTGGGACTCTGGAAATTCAATTGGTATCAGGCAGCAAAGCCACCATGGTGCCCGCCACCTAGCACACAATGCAAGACGGGGATGGATTGTTTTGGCTCTTCTCCTTCCCCTCCACCACAGTCACAGGAAATGAGCCTGTGGCCTCTTTGGCAGCCAGGGAACTGTCAGTACACACTGTCCATTGGAGTCTGTATTTTTATTTCTCCCAAGCTGTCTGCAGTTGTGACTCTAAGTTCCGAAATTCAGTCCCATGATTTCCCTCCATTAGTCTATGAGGTGCATCAATTTACGATCAGTTGGATTATAGAAACCTTTGGTGTCAATTACTTCACAAAATATAGCCCAACAGAACTGGAAAACCTTTGAATGTAGAACAAGGAATGTTAGGACTAAAACGTTTCTTAGAATATAGAATTCAGAATGTTGAGTTGAAAGGGCACTATATAACATAGGCCATAGAATGGTTATATCTGGCAGGGACCTTAAAATTCAATTAAACAAATATATTTAAATAATTACTATGTGAATCTTAGATTTCAGTCTGGGAGGGAAGCTAGATTTTATCCAATACAACCCCTTCATTTTACAGATGAGGAAACTGATGTAAAAGGAGATTAACTGGTTTGTTCCATTTCACACAGGTGGTAAATAGAAGACTTGGGTTTCAAACCTAGGTCTTTTTATTCCTAATTTGGTTTCTATTTCCCTGTGATACATTGTAAGGCACTGAGTTAGTGTTGGGAATACAAAGATAAAAATGACCCTGTTCCTGCATCCTAGGAACCTATATTCTCTTGGCTAGGTATATAATACAGAGAGGAGGATGATACAAAGTAGGAAGTAATGATGGCCAAGATCCAGACAAAGTCCTCTATGTACACTTGAGCATTGCTACTTTAGGCTGGGGTCCCAGCGAGCGTTGCTCCAAGTGACGGTTCCTGATTTGATATTGGTTTTGACAGTCTGTGTTCTATCTGCAGACTTATATTATATTATAATATCATAATAGAAGACCTAAAAGGTACCTTAGAACTCATCTGTTCTAACCCCTTCATTTTACACATGGGGAAACTGAGGCCCACAAAAATAAAGTAATTTCCCCAAGATCAGACAGCTAGTAAATAGCAGAGACATAACTAGAACCTGTTATGGGCTAAATCTTGTTTCCTTGAGCTTGTCAAATTGGTAGTCAGTGTTAGCTTATATGGTATAATTTCAGGACACAATGGGGGGCCAAACCCCCCCATACACAAAAAAAATCTTTAAATTTTAATTTTTAACTTAAATCTCTCCCCCACTTCTTAACTTCTGCCTAGAAATCTTCCTCTCATGGACAGAGCCTCTCCTTCCCCAGACATTATTCTACTCAAACTGAAATTGCAGATTTGCTGGGGAGAGGGAATCCAGGTTTTATATATACTAAAGAGGAAGGGATATAGCTTTGAGCCTTTCCAGAGAGTAGTTTTGGCTAGAGCAGTTATGAAATAGAGCAGAAGGACCATGGTCACCAGAAGAGGCAGGAAAAATAGCACAGAAAGGAGAATTTATGGGGAGAAGATTAAAAATAAGCTTCATCCTCTTCATACTCTTACCAAGAACCAACCCTGTTTCCAAGATCGGTGGTCTCCAAAGTGGGGATTCCATGTGTCCAGTACACAATGACATGGGTCCAATTGAAAAGTGGGTACATGGATCATATTTCATCTCCCCAAAAAGAGTCAGGGTCTTATCTACAACACAATTCTATCTCCCTAAATGAATTATTGCCTAATTCCTTCCTCTACCTTTCTTGGTTCTCCCTGCCTTTCAATTCACTAATTGGCCTCTCAGGGCACATATGACCTTACCATTACTAAGTTACTAGGACACCTAAACCAGAAACTGCAAAGGAAACATTGCCCCACGAGAACAACTCCAAATCACCTTATAGTTATGGTGGGGGCTTCTGAATAGACTCTGAACTCCCAAGCAGGGACCAGTGAGTAACAGTGACTATCCTCACCCTTTTTCTTTAAAGTTTCATAATGTGAGTAATTAGTTGTTATTAGCATAATATAATATATAAATTTATAAGTAGATACATATTTATAAGTAGATACACACACACATATATATATATACATATATACCTTATATACACATACACATACACATACATACCTATATCTGTGTGTATGTGTATATATGTATATGTGTGTATGTGTATACATACACACACACACACACATACACATATACAGTCATACACACAGAATGACCAAAATCATTTTATTGATGAGACCAAAACACACACACACACACACACACACACACACACACACACACACACACACACACACTAGATAGTTAGAGGGCAAGAGTAGGAGGGAAGAAAAATGTGAAAAGATGGAAAAGTTTAAAAAAGGGGGTTTAGTTTGGTAGATAAGTGAATAGATTTGGAGTCAGGAAGACGAATCCTGCCTCAGACACTTGCCAGTTGTATATCCCTGAATAAATTAGAGAATCTTTTCCTCATCTATAAACTGATGAATCTGAGTGTGATGACTTCAAATTCCTTTTCTAGCCCCAATACGATGAGTCTGACATTTTGTGATCCTGAAAGGGACTTTAAATGTGTTGGGAATATTGTTAATAACATGACAGTAAGACTCTCACAGGGTCTGGCTGAGCGAATGTTGTAGAGTCGAACAGTATAAAGCTAGTTGTTTTGCCTTTTATGGTGTGGAAGGTAAGGAGTCTACATACTCTATACTGCTTTCGTTTCCTTCCTTTATCTTTTGGATGCTTGCAGCAGTAACTGGTAGCTGATAAAAATAATTTATACACTGGTTAAAGATTAATTAATGCATTCCTTCCTCAAAAGAGGACATTCAAGTTCTAGGCTCCCACTTCTACTAATAACTTGTACGAGTTTAGGAAAATCACATCTCTTGGTTCTATTTTCCCCATCCACAAAATAAAGAGGGAGACATTAAAATAAATTGCTTTTAAAGCTCCTTCCAGTTCTAGAATTCTATATTCTAAGATCCCTTGTAACTTCAACATTTATTGTTCTGTTTTAAAATTCTTTTCAGCTCTAAAAGTCTATGTCCTAGCATCAACCCTTTCCAGTGGTAATATTCTAGGTTCTATGTTTTAGGACATCTTTCAGGTGTGACATTCTGCGATTCTAGATTTTGATGAACGTGTGTTGAATGAATACATAAATATTTCAAACTAAATATGGCCAAAAGAGAACACATTATCTTTCTTTCTAACTCTTCCTCTACTCCAAACTTCTGTATTTTTGTTCAGAATACCGATCAACCAAAAAAAAAAGTATTTATTAAACACTTAAGGCTAATTACTGAGGATACAAATACAAACACAAGAGAATGCCTGCCCTCAAGGAGTTTGCCTCTTATTAGGGTGACATAATATGTTTATATATAAGTTAATTTAAGATATGTAAAAGAGAAAAAACCAAAACTTAATGGTTATTTTAACAGATGCAGAAAAAGCCCTTAATATAATATAACAATCATTTGTGTTAAAAAAAAAACAAAAGCATAGGCTTGGAAGAGCCCTTCTTTAGTATGATCACAACACATTTAAAACCAAGAACTAACATTATTCATCAGAGAGAAATAATAGAATTATCTCTGGTACTAATGAGAATAAAAGTGAAGATGTCCTCTTCTCCCCACTCTTATCTTGCATAGTTCTAGAAATGCTAAGTATAGCAATAAAACATGAAAATAAAATTTAATGAATAAGCTTTGGCAAAGAGAAAACAGAATTATCACTTTTTTCAGGCTTGGTAGCAGATTAAGAAAGCCCTAGGGAATCACTGAAGAAACCACGACAATAGCCTCACCAAGGTATCAGAATGAAGTACACAATAAATCTACAAAATCTCAGCATTTCTTTACGTTACTAGCAAAAACTAGGAAGAACTAATAATATGAGAAATGCCATTCAAATGAACAACATGCATATGATATTTAAGAATTAACACCTACGAAGACCCACACAAAATGTATATAAATAAAACCACTTTTTACAGAAATAAAGGTAGACTTAAATGACTGAGGACTTATTCATTGCTTGTCACTGGGCTCTGCCAATGAGATAAAAAAGACAATTTTACAAAAATAATTCTAGATTTATGGCTATACCAAAGAAATTATCCAGGGGATATGTTATAGAACTAGCAAAATAATAACAAAATCCAATTGTAAGGGGGAAAAGTCCAGAATCTCAAGGGAAATGATGAGAAAAAATATGAATGAAAGAATCATATCTTTTCCATTTTTCTTCTCTTTGTATTCCTTTTTCCATTTCATCCTTGAATGCCCTTTGGATGATTCTACTTAGTTGGCTATCTTGCCAAGCTTTTGTTAAACTCAATTTATCCTCCACTGCTCTCTTCTTTGTGAGACGATGCTGCTTATAACTGTCCTTCATCTTTCTTCATAAAATTTTGCAGATGAATTTACATTCTGACCCAGTGCTGCCTATGGTAGCCATCTTTCTTCAAAGATTAAATTAAATGTTTTTTTACAAAGGCGTGTTTGGGACTCTCTTTGTTCAATTGTATTCGTTGTTTGCACTGGCTTAAATTCTCAATGAAATTATTATAATTATCTATATTATATTGTGATATGATCTTGGGAATGATTGAAAAAATCAACAATACTTGAGTGATTTTTCCCCCCACTTCAAAGATCATGGAAGCATCAGATAATTACATATGTGCACTTTGTAGTAACAAAAACTAGAGACAAAATGGGTGCCTGTTGATTGGGAAATGGCTAAAAATAAAACACGGTATATCAATGGCAAGGCATACGAAAATTCAATAAGACATGAGAAACACAAAGAATTCAAAGAGACAGAGAATATTTCTATGAAGGAATGCAGAGAAAAACAAGGAGAACCAAGAGAATATAAACAATGACTGTAATGAATGTGAATTAGCATATGACTAAAAAGTCATTGAATTCCGAGTAGTGGAAGAACTAGTAAAGCTTATTAAAAAAGAGATAAGGAAGCAGATTTTCTCCCTCCTAGCAGAGGGAGGGAGGGAGGGGCTGCTAGAATAGAATACTATATATAATGTCAAACGTGGCCTTTGCAACAGATGTCCTTTCTTTGTCATGAAAGATGGTGTGGGGTAGAAGGTGGGGAGAATTACTGTGATGTAATAACAAAAGACATCAATAAAATGATTTTTGAATACAAATTATTGGGGGAAGGTCACTAACAATACCATGCTTCCAATCACCCAAGGAACCCCTTTGGAATTATTTTTGACTCTCCCCTTATCTTCCCATTTCAGTTGGCAAGTCATGTTGATTTTAAAGTCCCTAATATCTCTTGCTGTAGTCCCCTTCTCTCCATTGCATGACCATAGTCCAAGTCTTACCTCTCACCAGCAGGGCTATCTCCAATCATCCTGATCCATATCTTGTCACTGGAGTGACTGCACCCAGATTACCCTGGAGGAGAAAGTAAGGTTAGTGATTTTGCACAATCCTCCCTCACTTAAATCCAATTCACTTGCAAGTCATGGCATCCCCTTCCTGATGTCATAGCCCTCTTTGAAAATGAAGGGCAAACAACAACTCCTCTCACCAGGGCAACAGCCTCCAAATTGTACTCCCAACTACTGCTCAGTCTTTTCTCCAAATCAGTCTTTACACATCAACCTAAATTATCTTCCTAAGTCTGACTGTGTCACTTTCTTGATTCAGAAGCATCAAAGGCTCCCTATTGCCTCTAGGATAGAAAACAAACTTCTCAACTTGGCATTTAAAGCCCTCCCCAGTGGTGCTATAGCTTAACTTTCTCACTTATTGCATGTGACTCTCCTCCATTCCATCCAAACTGACTCTCTACTTTCTGCCTCCTTGCCTGTGCAAAAGCATGAAGTCAGGAAATCTATACTTAGGTATGGGGTACTCTCCCAAACCTGAAGAATACTCCTTTCATCATTACTTCAGCCTCTTAAAGTCCTTAGCTTCCTTCAAGACTCAGTTTGAGTGACATTTTGGTGATGGTGCCATTGTTAATCACTACTATTTTTACTACCTTCCTTTTCCTCAAATTATTAGATATACTTATCAGGTTACAGCTTGTTTTCCTCTTCCACCATCACTTCTCTCACCTCTCAATAGGAAGTAAGCTCTTAGGGGGCAGGGACTTTCTTTAATTTGTTTTGCTTTTGTATCCCAAGTGCCTAGCATAGCACCTTGACTAAAGTAGGCACTTAATAAGTTCTTATTGGACTGGATAAGATACAGAACAAGTAGTTTCATTCCTACTCTTGCTCCAATAGAGGAGTAATTGGCTCCTATGGCTTTTATGTTCTGTTTAAGTTCTTTGGATGAGGAGGAGGGGCTGAGTAAAACACAATTCACCATGTTATTAAATTCCTGCTACCGTGATTTTGCATCCATTAGCTCTCTCTGTTATTCAGGCGATGACTCCTCCAGGCCTATTTCTCCGATTACTCCCATGGGATTCTTATTTATAAAAAGGGAACAGTAATCTCTTTACCACCTCCACCCTCCAAAACACACACACACACACACACACACACACACACACACACACACACACACAGTTTTTGTGTAGAAAGCACCTCGTAAACCCTTAAAAAGAATAGGAAAAATTGTTATTCTTGTTTTCAGTGATGAAGGTGAATGTAGAATAGTAGATAATATTCTGGACTTGGGGTCAGTTCTTAGCTTCAAGTCCCAGTTCTTCTATTTATTACCTGTCTAACCTTGGGCAAATCATTCAATCTCTCTTGGCCTTGATTCCTTCATTTTTACTATGAAGGAATAGGACTCAATGACCTCTAAGGTCCCTTTCCTGTTCTAAATCTATGATTTATGATTTCATGGAAGTGGATACTTCATCCACTGAAACAGATACCAAGTCCTCCATACCTTATTAGCTGACATGGCCAAAATAATGATCTACTTGATGGACTGTCTCTCTGGTTATGAGCTTCCTCTCATGTTGTCTTCAATGACAGGTAAAGAGTTCATTCACTGGGATGTACTCAAAGATATTCCAGTTGTGTGACTCAGTACTCCATGGACAGAGGCTTTGAGAAACCTATGGCAGCTTCAGAGTATGATATGATGTAAGAGAAGGACTTTATCGGAGGGTCAGTAGTAGTCTTGACTTGTGAGCCTTCTGAGCTCCTATTTGTCTGATCAGCCACAGACAGACACATTGTACTTGACCCCAACATAGTGATGCCATTTTGGTCCTCTTTGAGAACAAAGGACAACTAGTAGTAGCACTACAACTAATAGTAGTAGTAGTAATAATAACTTGAACAGAGACAAATTACTGTGTACTCCAAAGCAGTCCTGGAGCAAGGTCAAACACATGTTGCCTGAACACTTGAAGATTTACAAGCATATCACATTTCCATAAGCAATGAGAGAAATGAGTGGGAGCTCCAAATTAATGGACAGGAGATGAGGACTTGAGTGATTAAGTATTGTTATGACCATTTGCCAAGAGTCGTGGTTCCCACCCCTGTGCAGCTTAAGGTAAATACGGAACATGGCCCAGACTTCTCCCTTGTATTAGTCAGGCTATCAATAGCATAAGCTAGATGAGAACAATTCTTTGATTAATTTAGGAGCAGTTAAGTGCTTTGGTCATTGGATAAAATCATGATATCACACAGGAAATATCTTGCGATTGGCTGAATCAGACATACCTCTGAAGCTATATTTAACATAGTCAGCCAATCTGAAATTTAACACTATAGAAGTAGGACGGTCCAGTAGTGGAACAGCTCCAGCTAAGCCCCTAAATGGGCATTGCTTGTGGGAGGGAAAAGAAAGAGAATTTGTCTCTTCTTTTAAAAAACTGACTCTCCAAGGTCTATGAAATCATATCCATTAACCTTTACCTGGCATTCAAGGACCTTCATTACCTGGCTCTAACCACTCTTTACAGACTCCTCTCATACCCTTTATGTACTCTGTTCCAATAAAGCTAGATTACCTGTCATCTCCTGTAATCATCTTGACTTCTTCCATTGCCATACCTTTTTTCTTGCCATTCACCACGCCCCAAATGAACTCCTGCCCTGTTCAGTCTGTTGAAGTACTTCCCTTCCTTCAAGGCTCAATTTACATGACACTTCTTACGTGAAATATCCCCTTCTTACCTTTATATTGGCACTTGGACAATCTCTCTTTTGACCTATCATATTTTCATATGCTATTTGGATCAATCAATAATCATTTATTAAGTATAAACTATGCATTAGGCACTGCTAGGCACTGGAGATACAGCTACAAGGAATGAGATGATCTATCATAATGAGCCTCCTAAATGCTTGAAATGAAAAGCAAATGAAAAGTAGAGGTCAAGAGACCTGAGTGCAAGTTCTAATCTGCCATTTACAATTATGTGATCATGGATGTGTCACCCAATCTTACTGAGCCTCAGACTCCCCATCTGTAAAATGAGATGGAAAAAAAAATCTCAGCACTAAAAAAAATTTCAGTCCAAAAACCTTGGGGTTTTGTGAGATTCAGATGTGTGAGAACATACTTAGAAAAATGGAAACATCCCTATAAATGAGAGGCATATTTAGAAAAAGGATAGAAATGAATAAACAGGAAACTTCTCCTATACCAATGAGACATCCAAGTAGAGCTGTCCAAGAGGCAATCCATGATGTGTGTCTAGAGCTCAGGCAGAAAATCAGGGCTGAATATCTAGATTCAGAACTCTTCTGTTTTGAGATAGTTGGAACTATAATAGCTGATAAGACCCCTGAGAGTGTGGAAAAAGAAGAGGGTACAAACCATAGCCTTGGAAGAAGTCTACAATTTGTAGGGGGGAAATTATTTATGAAAGAAAATGAAAGGAATTTATATCTTATCATAATCCCAGAGCTTTAAGGGACTTTAAAATATACATTAAATTGAAAAGTTTCTGTACAAACAAAGCCAATGTAACCAAGATTAAGAGGGAAGTGGGAAACTGGGAAAAAATATTTACAATCAGTGTCTCTGGTAAAGGCCTCATTTCTAAAATATACAGGGAATTAAGTAAAATCTATAAGAATAAAAGTCATTCCCCAATTGATAAATGGTCGAAGGATATGAACAGGCAATTTTCAGAAGCAGAAATTAAAGATATCTTTAAACATATAGAAAAATGTTCTAAATCACTATTGATTC
>JAQQSU010002123.1:0-14770 GCA_028627135.1 Pseudochirops cupreus | reverse complement strand
AGGAGAGAATAGACTGGGGGAGGGGGGAAACACTGGGATGGCTGTCTTGGGGTGGTGCGCGGGGGAAAGACGGGGAGAAAATATGTAACTCAAAAAAAATTTAATAAAATAAATTTATTATTAATAAAAAAACACATATATCAGTTCAAATCCTGCTTCAGATAATTTATAGATGGATAATTATGTAAACATCAATCAAATCTCTTTGTCTCAGTTCCTATTCTTTTAAATTATTGTGTTGGGCTTTATGACCACTAAGATAAATTTTAGTTCTATGTCTTTTGTGTTAATTCTAGAAAATCTTCCATGATTATTTATTATTTCCTGAATAATGTTCCAATTGCTCTCTGAAATTTAAAGTCCTTTTTAATCCGACAAAAAAAAATCCTAATTTTCCAACCTTATGTCATATTATTCACCACTAAGCACACTATTCTCCACCCAAACTTGACAATTCTTTACCTTCCCATATACTCAGAGCTTGTATAATTCTATTCCTTCACTCAGACTCTTCCTTATGCCTTCAGTCTTTTCTATATCACTGCATCTATGAATCTTTTCTAGCTTTAAAACCAAACTTAGCTTAAGTTGAATTTTTATTGACCTTTCTAGCTTTGGCCTCATTAGACACTTTTCTTTGTACCATTCTAATGCATGTATCAAGTAATATTTAGGAACTCCTAATTTTGATTATTTATTCAATATTAGACTGTGGACATCTTGAAGTCTACTAAATTTTGTATCATTCCCCATGCCTTGTATAGTGTGTTTGTCACACAGTAGGTTAGTAATAACTCTCTATTATGTTTTAATTATATTTATTTATCTTAGTTGTTTTCATGGTTGGTTCCCACTGGGAAATCTGTAAGATGATTGACTTAAAGGATATCAGAGAAACAAATGATGAGAAAATGAGTTGAGTGATCATGGGATCAAATCAAGGCATAAATTAATGGACAGATCCTCATACTATTTTGGTATGCAAGCAATACTAAGATAAATAGAATGAAGTTCTTAATTGAGTTTTATCTATTCCTGAATGATTCGAATGACAGAGATGAGTAATGTAGAATGAATATTCATGGTTGGATAATATACTACGAATTGAGAAAGTCTGAAAATTTATGAGACATACAGAACCTGAATGTAATAAGTACTTAATATATACTTATTGGCTTAAAAATGAGATTCCAAATTTATTGAAAAAATATCTGTCTTCTCTGACTATCCCCTTTACTACTTCTTGTTATAGTTCTTCTTTCTATTATTTCCCATACATGTGGATACCTTACTCTGCCCTGACTTCAGATCCTGTTTTCTTCTACCTGAAATTTGAATTAATTGCATACATTTTAATTTTTTTATGAACTAACTCTGAGCAGAGTATAATTGTAAAACTTAGGCAAATAAAATATTTTAAGAAAAGCATGTTTTATGCCCATATAGAGTCTAACTTCTGATATACTCAACTCTTGTTTGCTACTTTGAAGTATATGTTTGTGTATCCAAATATTGCTGTCTTTATGGTTTTCCAACCAACATAATGGATTGTAATTTGCATCTAACATATGTTATTCAAATAATTCATACCAGGTTTATTGGTAATCTCAGCAACGGATTCAGCTCCTCCTTCTGTTGGTGGTAATCTTCTCTGATACAAAAGACTCCCCCTACTTTTAAACAGATCCAACCTAAAGTCCCAGAATCTCTGAACCTCTGGGTTCAGATAAAATATACTAGTATTTAAGTAGTGTTTTATATTTTGCAAGGTACTTTTCATATAATCTCATTTGATTATCATAACAATGTCAGGAATTAGGTGTTACTATTATTCTCATTTGAAAACATAAGAACATGAAATTGAAAGATAAAAGACTTATGTGACTTTGCCAAGATCGCATAGGTAGTACATGCCTGAGGCAAAATTCTCACTCTGGTCTTTTTGACTAAAAGTTCATTGCTTTATCCACTATGCCATACAGCTGGTATCACTGTTTGATCATAACAGCAAAAGAAACAAAAAAATAAGGAAAAAAATAAGAAAATGCACCCAAGACATCAAGGCAGGCTCAGGTCAAATAACTGAGCATCAGCTCTGCCTTCCATGTGGGATACCTTTCTGCCAGGAGTAGGGAAAGAGGGAAAGCAGGCCCCTTCTTCAATATCTTGCAATAATGCCAATTCTTTCTCACAAATACTAGATTTATCTTTTCTAATAGACATAGAAGCCACAACTAAATGAGTGCCATGTGCAAAAGCTAGTAGTAGAGGCATCTATAAAAGTATCTATTCATGGTAACGGGAGGAACATTTTTTTTCTTCTTCATTATGTTCTCATGAACAAAAGTTATTTGAATGAGTTATGTATGACAATGAGTGCCTCTTTTGCTCATCCCAAGTCTCGAAGAATACCAATTTTTTAAATTGGAGAGCAGCCATTTATACAAGAACTTCTAGTACAGGAGTCGGCAAAGCCATTAGAATTTGCAGCATAGTGGCACATCACTAGAATGAAAGGCAACCTTCTTTGGTTCAGAGAATGGTGTTTTTCCTACATGAAAACAATTAGAGAGAACGTTGGTAAAGCAATAGTTGTAGGAGTGTTCTGTGGAAATGTTTCCACAGGGGTCCTATACCTTACTGGTGGTATACATATACACAAAACATACATATACACATATGCACATGTACATGCACATGTATATACATGTGTGTGTGTAGTGTGTGTATAGTGTTTAAGCACACTTCAAAATAATTTTAATTTGTAAACCTATTTTGTATTAATCAAACAAAATAATGTTTCATTTATGTTTTAATTATATTAAAATATTTTAATTATAAAATACTAGAAAAGATAAGCAACACTGAAAACAGCATTGTTTAGTGCAGTGACCAGGTTTGATTCCAGATAACTAATGCTGAATATTCTTCCTTTTGACAGAAATTTGGTAGACCATTGGTACAGAAAGATGCAAATATTTTAGTATTTGGCTGATGTGACAGCTTGTTTTGCTGGTCTATTTCTTAGTCAAACAGAGAATTCTTTGAGAGAGGGCATTCTTTGAAAAATGAAAGTCATATAAGCACACATACCACAAAACATCAAAAATATAAGTATAGAAGATAGACAGACATAAATATATAATAGTTAAAATGCATAAGAAAAATGAACCAATATTTCTGTACGTATGTTTATATGTGAGTCTGCATATACATGCATACCAATACATACATATAGCTATACACACACACATATACACACAAAAAAATATCATCCCTTTGGGCTAAGCATTATAATCTGATAAAAATCAAATATCCTAGGAGAACACAAAAGCTATGGTCTTTCCAAGCTCTTGTGGGTAGAATTAGTTTTCTTGACTCCTAATAAAATGATAACTGAGATCAGGTTGATGAGAAAAAGGAAGGAAAAGGCACAAAATAGGACTCAGAGTATACAACATAGTTCAGGGGGTTGGAAATCTATAAGGCTTTGAACAAACAAAACCATAGTAGCCAAATTAATAAGGAAAGCTGAAAACTGGGGAAGCAATTTTTATAGCAGGTGTCTCAGATAAAGGCCTCATTTCTCAAATACATAGAAAACAGTCAAATTTACAGGAATATAAATCATCCCTCAATTGACAAATGGTCAAAGGAAATGAACAAATAGTTTTCAGATTAAGTGATAAAAGCTATCTACAGTGATATAGGAAAAAAATACTCTAAATGACTGTTGATTAAAGAAATGCAAATTAAAACAACTCTAAGGTACAACCCCAAACTTAGATTTGCTAATATGACAAAAAAGAAAAATTATGAATGTTGGCAGAGATCTGGGAAAATGGAGACCCTAATACCTTAATACATTGCTGGTAGAGTTGTGAACTGGTCCAAGCATTCTGGAGAGTAATTGGGAACTATTCCCAAAAGGCAATCAAATTACTCATGTCCTTTGACCCTGGAATATAACTACTAGGTCTACATTTCAAAGACATTAAGAAAAAATATGAGAGGAGGACCTATATGTACAAAAATAATTATGCAGTTCTTTTTGTGGTGTCAAAGAATTGGAAACTGAGAGCATGTCAATCAATTGGTGAATAGCTGAACAAATTATAATATTGCAATAATTGTGATGTAATCCTACCTTGCTATAAGAAATGACAAGCAGAATTATATCCAAAAAATCATGAATGACTTACATGAACTGATGGAAAGTGGAATGAGCAGAAACAGAAGAGCATTGTACACAGTAAGAGCAAAACTATACATCAATGAATCGTAAACTTAGCTACTCTCAACAATTCAGTGCTCTAAGACAATTCTGAAGGACTCATGATTTAAAATGCTGTTGACTTCTAGAGAAAAATCTGACAAAATTTGAATGTAAATCAAAGTATAATAATTTTTCCTTTGTTTTATTTTGTATGTGCTTTCTTTCACCACATGGCAATTATGTTAATATGTTTTCCATGGTTGCACATGTATATCCTATATCAATTTGCTTACAGTCTCGGTAGGAATGAGGGGAGGAAGACAGGGAGAGAATTTTGAGCTCAATTTTTTTTAAAGAATATTAATAAATCTACCAAAACATTACTTTATAGAGTTAGAAATATCATAACAAAATTTATTTGGAAGAACAAAAGATCAAGAATATCAAGGGAATTAATGAAAAGAAATGATAGGGAAGATGGCCTAGCCATACCACATTTTCAACTGCATTATGAAGAGACTGTCATCAAAATTGCTTGGTATTGGCTGAGGAATAGAGTAGCAGATGAATGGAATAGATTGGGTACACAAGACTCAGCAGTCAATGACTATAGCAATCTACTGTCTGGTATGTCCAAAGCTTCTGGGATATGAATTCACTGTTTGACAAAAACTGCTGGGAAAACTGGAATATAGTATAGCAGAAACTGGGCATAGACCATTATCTAATACCATATTACCAAAATCAAGTCTAAATGGATGCATGATCTAGGTATAAAGGCTGATATTGTAAGCAATCCAGGAAACCAAGGAATAGTTTACCTGTCAGATCTATGGAGAAGGGAAGGTTTTATGACCAAACAAGAGTTAGAGAGCATAGAAGAGTCCAGTTTATCAAAGTTGGTCATCACACATATGGGCAAAGGATACGAATAGGCAATTTTCAGAGGCAGAAATTAAAGATAGCTATAAGAATATGAAAAATGTTCTAAATCACTATTGATTAGAGAAATGCCAATCAAAACATCTCTGAGGTACTACATCTCACCAATCAGATAGGCTAAGATGACAAAACAGGAAGATGACAAATGCTGGAGAGGAATCACAGACATATTTTATGTGTGACAACCAACCTTGATAAACTGGACTCTTTTCAACAATGTGCTTAAAGAAAACTCCATAAGTCTCATGATGGAAGGAGATATCTACATTCAGAAAAAAATCTAGAAAGACCAGAGTAAACGGAGACTGAAGCAATTTACATGCTATCATTCTTTTTCATGTTTGGTTTTCTTTCTTTTTTTCCCATTGTTCATTCCACTGGTTACAACCCTTCTATACAACCAGACTAATGTCCAATGTGAAAGTATTTGCAGATACTATATTTGATTGCATGCTGCCATTGGTGTGGGGGGTAAGGGCAGGGTGAAAATTTGAAACTCAAGGGTTTGTGGAACTGAATCTTGTAAACTAAAACTAAATAAACAAATCAATTTAAAAAACAAAAAAAATAATTTAAAAAATGAGCATACTTTTTGACGCAATAATACCACCTCTAGGGTTGTATCCCAAAGAGATCATAGAAGTAGGAGGAAGATCCATATGTACAAAAGTATTTATTGCAGCTCTTTTTGTGGCAGCAAAAATTGGAAATTAGGGGGATTCCCATCACTTAGGGAATGGCTAAACCAGTTGTGGTATATAAATGTAATAGAATACTATTGTGCTATAAGAAATGAGTAGCAGACAGACTTCATATTTACCTGGGGAGATTTATACAAAATGATGCTGAGTGAGAAGAGCAGAATCAGGAGAAATTTGTACACAATTACCGACACAAAGTATGTATGATGACCAACTTTGATAGACTTGACTCTTCTCAGCAATGCAAGGATATATGAAAACTCCAAAAGACTCATGATGAAGGGAGATGTCTACATTCAGAGAAAGAACTAGAAAGAACAGAGTTTGGATGCAGACTGAAGCAAACTACCTGCTCTCTTTCTTTTTCTTGTTTGGTTTTGTTTCCTCTTTCCCATTGTTCATTCCATCACAATCCTTCTTTAAAACCTAACTAATGCCAAATGTGAAAGTATTTGCAAATCCTGTATTTGATTGCATGCCACTATTGCGCGGGGAGGGGAGAGAAGGAGAGAAAATTTGAAACTTAAGGGATTGTGGAACTGAATCTTGTAAAATTGAAGTAAACAAACAAATTAATAAAGACAAAAATCTTAAAAATTATTTTTATATGCACTTGGGAAATTATGTATGCATGTATGTGCGTGTGTATTTTTTTAATTTTCTCAGAAACAAAGATCTGACATGGTTCCAAACTTAATTAGTACAACCCTGGAATGTAAATTTTGAGTGTAACAGAACAAAAGAAAATGTATTTTCTGCTCTTGTAGAGATCTTTAGCTGGAATTTCTCCTCTCAAGGATCTGCTCAAATGCTGCCTCTAACACAAGGGCGTTCTTATCATTTCCAGTTGTTAGAAAACTACTCTGGGAAGCACTTTGTAATTCTTTTGCATGGACTTAGCAGTTATTCATCTCTGTACATAATGTTTTCCTCTTGCAGAAAATCATCGAGGGGAGGGAGAGCTTTGATTTTTGTTTTTGTATCTTTAGCTCCTAGCACACAGTTTGATGAGAAGTGGATACTTAATGCTTTTTGAATTAACCTGAATATTAACAAGAGGCTTTTTTTTCTCTTTTCTTTTCCTTTTTTTGACCAAATTAAAACACGATGATTTGTGTTTAGAATACCAGGTACCTTTCTTACACTGAATGACTTAATTATTGGGTTGAACAAAGTCCAAGAGCTATCGAACTTCTTTAAATATATAATTTTTAAATTTGGTGTTAAAGTACTGCTGCTTTAAGAAATGTTACTACAACAGGATTGTTTACTTGCCTACATTGTTGAAAGTGGTAGCTACATAGAATCTAAGCTGATTCTGTCACACAAAAACAGATGGAAGGCTTGGGGCAAAATTCAATGCCAGAATAGGCAAAATAGCAAATGCCAAAATTCAATGCCAAGAATACAAAAACTAATCTTTTTTTTGTTTTGTTTTTACTGAAAGGAGTGCACATTCTATGTTGCTGAAGATAGGTGAAAACTGAATTCATTTTCAGATTTGAATTAAGAAACGAATGTTATAAATAGAATAAAAAATGTTTTACCTGCCCCCATAATTCTTGTAACCACAAATTTAGAGTGGTGGAATGAATAACTAAAAATAACAATAATAATAATAATAATAATAATAATAATAATAATAATAATGCTTACTATGTGAGTAGCAGCATGGTGTAGTGAAGAGAGAGAAAGAGCTGTTCACAGAGTCAGGGAGACCTGGATTCAAGTCCAGCCTCTGACCCAGATCATTCATGTGGTCTTGGAAAGCCACTTTTTGCCTCACTTTCCTTCATTTTAAGAGAGATGCAAGGAGAGGAGATGCCTCCCAAGGTTCTTATGAGGACCAAATGAATTGATAAATTTGTTATGTGTTTAGTATAAGTCCTAGCATATAGTAAGAATTTAATAAATATGTACCTTATTTCCCTTTCTTTTTACTCAAAGTTCTCTAGGTCACAATCTAAAATAAGTTACACAGAAGTCAAAAAGGAATTTTTCTCTACATAATTTCCCTAAACTTAGTTATGAGTTAATAGAGTTTGTGAACTCTTTACATATTAAGTCTGGGATACGTCCATCGTATCTGCTATGGGGAAATACAGAATTAAAAACAAAGTTGATCTCTAGTATTTCTGAAATATTCAAATGCATGTGAAAAATTGATTTTTAATTTATTTCTTTATCTAAATAATTATTTTAACACAATAACACTTTTTATATCTTCCTTGGTCTTTTAAGAAACGATTTCAATGAGTTTTATATCTCCAACGCAAAGGAAAACCACACACTTTCCAACTTCTCAGGTAGCCCTGGTCCTTAGTATGAAAACAAAATAAAACAAAACAGAAATCAATGCACACAAAAGAGCCTGGGAATTGTGCCTTCTTTTAGAATACTTTCTTTGTTACTATTTATTTTCTAGAATCATAGATTCTATAATAAGAAGGGTCTCTGGTATCATTTAATCCAAATAATTCTGCTTCTTCTTTTTTTTTTTTTTTGCTTTTGGGAAGGGGAAGGGCAGGGCAATTGGGGTTAAGTGACTTGCCCAAGGTCACATGGCTAGGAAGTGTTAAGTGTCTGAGGCCAGATTTTGAACTCAGGTCCTTCTGACCCCAGAGCTGATGCTCTATTTACTGTGCCAGCTAGCCGACACCTAAATGATTCATTTTTAAAAGAGGAATCTTAGAGGTCAAGTGATTGTTCAAAAAAGAATAAGTAATTTGCTGCAAAGGTTAAGTGACTTGTCACTATTCTCACTTATTAAGCACTTTTCACAAAGGCATAAATAGGATTAGAAGTGTATAAGTATGAAGATATTTTTCATAATTATTGTGGGCAGAGTTGGGATTTAAACACAGGTGTTCTGCCTCTAAATTCAGAGCTCTTTGTCATGTCTTAATCTCATTTCCATCTCAAATAATATTTACCATACCCTTAGTTCTATTCCTGAGCAAATGTATGGATTAATCACACAGAATTCTTTTGCAGTTGTACTATATCAAAAAACCACCTGATATGATGAAAAGGTTCAGGTCTTGAGCTTCTTATTATAAAATTCAGACTTATATAGAAGAAAGAAGGGGGAAAAAAAACATCAGACTCTATAGGTATGAATAAGAATTGGAAGTGACAAATAGTTTTAAGGGTTTAGATCTAGTAGATAGAATGTCTGAAAAAAATATAGACCAAAGTTTGCAATATTGTACAGGAGTCAGTGATAAAAACCATTCCAAAGAAAATGAAGAGTAAGGAAGGAAAATGACTGTCTGATGATGCCTTACACATAGCCAAAGAAAGAAGGAAAGCAAAAGGTAAAGGAGAGAAAAATATACCCAGTTGAATGTAGAATTCTAGATAACAGTAAGAAGAGATAAGGTTTTCTTAAATAAACAATGAAAAGAAATACAAGAAAATAGAATGAGAAAGACAAGATCTTTTCAAGAAAATTAGAGATATTAAGGGAACCTTTTATACAAAAATGGGCATGATAAAAGACAAAAAAGGTAGGAACTCAATAGAAGTAGAAGAGATTAAGAGGAGATGGTTACAGTTGTCCTAATTTGCCTCTGGAGTTTCAAAATTAGACTTCCTCTGGTAATTTAGATTCAACTTTGAAACTATCCAAGACATTCATAAGTCATTCAATAATTAAACAAGTAGATATTTACTTAGCCACAGCAGGAGGATATTAAATGAAGATAGATATTCAGGATGTCTTGGGTTGATTAATCTTAGCAAAGCCCCTTCATCTACTTGTGGTTGCTTTGTTTCAGGCTATGAGAACAAGATCTCAAGAATCTGATCATTAGCCCCCTGAACCAACCAAATTTCTTAGAAAGTCTGAATCTTGAAAAACTAGCCTAATTTCAATGTGTGAAGGGTTAAGATATCACTCCTATGACAGATAGGTAGCCTACTGAGTTACTTCAATAAATATATTATGGAGTATAGATGGATAATAAGTTGGGCCTAGAAGTAAATAGGAGAAAAGTGGAAAACCATACTGTATTTGGAAAAATACAAAGCACTTTGAATGATCCAAGGTTGTTTCCTGATGCAAATCCCTTTTATTTTCAATCCAATATTGTAAGAGTATTGCTGATTAACTTTAAATCATACATAAGCAAAATTTATGAGGAATTTAATTATCAGTGGCCCAAAAGGTATGAGAGAGATGAATATTAGGTACTGGTAATTTATAGAATATCTGCAAAGATAGGTAGAATTCAAAAACAAACCAAAAAGATACAACACTAAATCTAAAATTCTCATTCATGACAAGTACAATAATGCAAAGAAGTAGAAGAGTCATGTGGTGAGTGGGTGACAAGTACTTTGACACAAGGCTACAGATAGCCATTACTTGAAGCTTTATGTCAAGAAAGTCTCAGTATAGCACTGCTATCTTTTAAATGCTAAAAGACTTAGCAGAAGGTCTCAGAAATGTCAAATGTGTACTCTATTGAAAATAAATATAAGGGCATGGATCATGGATAAGATTCACAAGGATGATAAAGTTTAGATAATTTAAAATCTGTAAAAATTGAAAGAATTTCTTTTTTTTTATACTCCCTACAAAATTTTAGGAAAATCTCAGTATATAAAGTTATGTGATTGACAAAGGGTGCTCTGAGTTTATGATAAAGAAATAATTGCTTTGCAAGGTAAGGTGAAAGTGACTTTAAATGTAGAGAATAACTTTTCCATGAAGATATTATTCAATTAGTGGCCAATAGTAAATTTTGATTAGGAAATACAAGTTTTATGCTCATTTTTCTGAAATCCATTTAAGTGTTGAATCAGATTTTTCATGTGTAGTTAAGCCTAGAAAAGTCCACTAATTTGTGATGTGAGTGAATCCTTTGGGCACAGCTTTCCTAAATTAAAATTCACTTGCAAGTGAATTGGATTTAAGTGAGAGAGGCCTGTGCAAAGTCATTAGCCTCACTCTTTCCTTGGAAGCCATATGGGTCCAGTGACAAGATACAGATCAGAATGACTGGAGATGTCTCTGGATGCAGTGGCAGGCCTTGGCCTTTTTAATTCAAGATTTTTCCCCGTATCAGTGTGGCTGAGGCTAGGCAAAAAATGAGGCAAGAATGGCCTCATTTACCTAGTTAAAATATCAGTGTGGGAGGGCAAGATCCTTAGAGTTTCTTACCAAAACAAAAGCAATTGCTGTTTACATTCACTCTGACCCCCAAACAATGACCATGTGAGGCTTGACCTGGGACCTCATATTGGCCAATCAGTGAGAGCTAGAGTGATTTGGGATTAAGGCATGGTACTTAAGGAAAACAACAACAAATAGTAAACCTCAAGATATCTTGGGAGGTTTCAGTGATCAAAATTTGCATTCCTTTGGGCAGAGCACCCACAGATAAGGGTATGATAAAGGCTATGTGGACAGAGGGAAAGGGAATGAGGAAGGAAATAGCTGTACTGCCCAACTCAAACTGGCCAGTTGAATGTCCAGTAAGCTAGCTTCCCCTGTGAAAAGCTAACAAGAACTTAAAAAACAAGAACAACAACAACAAAACACACACACACACACACAACACTAAAACTAAAAGAGATCTTATTGCTTGAAAATTTTTGATGTTAGAATATTGTCCCTAACTTTCAATTCCCAACCTTACAGAATCTGTCAACTGGAAAATCTCCAGATTTCAATTTGTTTAAATGACTGGTCTTCCAAACTTTAACTATGATACTCTGATTCTAGCCAGACATATTAACACTAAGGTTTGTTTTTTTTTTTAATTAGGAGAACAAGGGATGTCTTCCATCTTAAACACTAAATACAAGCAGATCAAGTAAAAACATTAATAGTCTTTATGCTGGGTGAGGCAGATCCCTGGATTTCCTTCATCATTTCCTTAGAAGGTGAAATATATCTCAAGGATACCTTAATGCCTCAAGCGATCCAAAAGGTACTTGGCGTCATTTGAAGGCTGATGGCTAGGCCTCCTATACTTGCACTATCAGGACTGAAATTCCACTTTCTGAATTTCATTTCTTTGGGTTGGGCATTATTATTTTGAAGGGTCCTATCATATTTTAAAATGTACCTTCAAGATGTAAGTGCAGGCAGTTATGAATAGCTTGGTTGGGATTTTGAGGCATTATTTCCATAGTTCAGAATAGCAAGTGAGGAGTTAAATGAGAAAAAAGAGGTGAGGTAACCATGGCATCGGAATTTGGAGGTCTTCCTGAGTAGTATAATTCTGAATAGTCTAAAATAGGGTAGGTGCATGGGGAAAGATGGAATGCGTCAGAGGAAAGAGGAATGGAAATATTCACAAGGGTATGCACACAAACAGTTATACAATGTGCATAGATAGACACATACAAATATACACAGATGTATATACATATAAGTATGTATTATATAATGTGCACACACACATACACACACACACACACACACACACACATACACACTCCCTCTTTTACTTCCTGAGGGAAAAGTTTGTCTTTGACTTTTTTATTTATTGTGTAGCAAGGGTTAGGACCATGTGGCACACAATAAACATTTTTTCTTCATTAATTTAAAGGGGAATGACATAAGTGTCTTCAAGACTTTGTCATATCTTATAATTTCCCCTAGGTTTTGCCCTTTACTCTACTGATTTAGTCCTCTTTGATCTCATGCAAAATTAATATTCAGAAGCATAAGGAAGTATAGGAAATGGCTGACTGGAGAATTTCAATTTTATTGTCTTAATTCTTTGGGTGATTGACAAAACTAGAAGTGTGGAAATAGACAGTTAACTATATATCATTAAAAAAGGATTATTTGAATGAAAAGATAACTAAAAGGAATATAAACTCAGTAACTAAAAAAGGAAAGGGCACAGGGAATGGAGAATAAAACATGGCAGAAAGATGTTAAGAACATAAATCAGGCTGGTATATACATTATCTGATATCACTATATTAGTTGTTCTAGGCATAGTAGCTTGTGTGTGTGTGTGTTCTTATTTCTCTTAGAAAAGAAGTTTGCTTGTGGTTTAAAGCAAGAAGAGTCTTGATGGTAAGTATCCATTGTAATTTGAATATAAATTACACTAATAAAAAAATAATTATGTGCATTACCTATCCAGGCCTATTTTTTTTTTTTTACTATTAACACAAGAGACCTGTCAGGTTCTGTAGTGAGCTAGGTAGGTAGGTAGGTAGGTAGGTAGGTAGAGAGAGAGAGAGAGAGAGAGAGAGAGATACAGATGGATGGATGGATGGATGAATGGATGGTGGATGGATAGATGGATAGATGGATAGAAAGATCTATAGAAATAGATTGATTGATATCTGTCTTGATATTTGTGTATCTATCTATCTACATGCAGACAGATACATATCTATATCTATAGGTCTATTTTTGTTTAAACATATGTGTACACATGCATGTATGTATGCATATATATTTGTACACACATATATATGTTTCTGCACATATACACATATGACTAACCTGGTAAAATGTGTTAAGAGAGGGGCACATCAACAAGATGACTCCAGGGTGATTAAACTTTTGGCCACAACCACCCTCAGAGATAGGCCATAAACTAAACCTCCATGGCCTAAGCTTTGTCTCTTTCTAGAGAAGGAGGAAAGAAAGAAACAAACATTAATAAATTATTTACTATGTTCCAGGAACTCTGTTAAGTGCTTTACAAATAATATGTCATTTGATCTTCACAGAAACTTTTGAAGGTGGGTGCTTGTACTATACTCTTACAAAGCTGAAGAAAGTATGGCACACATAGGTTAAGTGACTTGCCCAGAGGCACACAACTAAGTGTCTGAGGCCATATTTGAACTCAGATATTCCTTACTTTTTGCCCAGTGCTCTATTTACTGTGTCACCTTGCTGTCTCTAGTTCTAAAGCAGTTGGTATCTGCATTTGTGGAGTGAAAATAGACACACCAAGGAAATCAATGTAATGCAATGGAAAGGAAATTGAATTTAGAGTCAGAAGATATAGATTTCATCCCTACTTTTAAGTTTATTACTTGTGTAACATTAAGCAAATTGCTTTGCCCTCCTCTGGGACTTGCTTCACTTAATGGTAAAATAAGGTAGGGAGATTCCTCATTGCAATAAACTTGTGACCGATGATCCTTAAAAGAAAGGGAAACAAGCATTTATCAAGTCTACTGTGGACTAGGTACTGTATTAAGAACTTTATATTTATTATCTCCTTTGATCTTCACAATAGTTCTTTGAGATAGGTGATATTATTTTCATTAACGGTTAAGGAAACTGAGGCAAACAAAGGCTAAGTGACTTGCCCAGGGCCCTATACAGATAGTGTCTGAAGTTAGATTTGAATTCAAGTCTTTCTTACTTCTGGACCAGAGTTTTTTCTACTGTGCTACCTAGTTAAATGTAAATATGGAAATACACCCTTATGTAGTTCAAATATGAATAGTCCTCCTTAAGATTGCAGAAGTATGGACCTTCTGCACCCTTACAAGATATTTTCTTATACATTTTGTAGGAGGTCTTTTCCAATCTGCCTTACTTTTAATTCCTTCCTTCTGCCATGAGCATTCACTTACAGTGTATGAACAATTTCACAAGTTATTTCCTCTGTAAGGATGTAAACTCCTAAGAGGCAAGATAGTTTTTTTTTTTGTCCTAGTATACCCATGCTTAGCACAGAGCCTAGCACCTACAGAGATATTAATAAATGATTAGTGTCATGATTTTGTCATTCCAAAAATGACCTGACTTTAATAGTTATTTGTGATCTCCACTTGTTTTTTTTTATTAAATTCTTTATTAAATTTTTTTGAGTTACATCTTTTCTCCCCGTCTTTCCCCCGCCCACCACCCCAAAACAGCCATCCCAGTATTTCCCCCCTCCCCCAGTCTATTCTCTCCTATGTCACTTTTTGG
>JAQQSU010002122.1:0-14771 GCA_028627135.1 Pseudochirops cupreus | reverse complement strand
CAGCTGCTGCTAATCTGCTCACCTGAGAGGCTCCTCCACTCCTCCCATCCAGCCGTCCCCAGGGCACAGCTGCAGCTTCAGGGCAGGCTGGTGTCGGTTCGCAGTGCTGATGTGGTTCCTCGTAGCGGAGCTGACTTTAGTGGGAAGTATCTTTGTGTGCGTTTTGGAGTTCTGGGATTGGTTTAGAGTCATGTTTTATGGGTATTTTGGGGTGGCTATGTGAGAGCTGCGATATGTTGTTGCTGCTACGCCACCATCTTGGCTCCGCCCCCCGAATCGGATTACCTTTTAAATCACTGAGATAATTTTCCTGGGGAAAGCAACTGACAAAGCAGTTCAGGGAAGATGCTGCTGCAGAACTTGTTTCTGACAGTTTTAGATAATGTGTAATAATATCTCAAACTTCCTCTAGAAAAATGCAGCTAGAATTTTTGAAACTTGAGCCACAGCCAGCCACCTCCTTCCTTACACTTTACCCATGTCCAAGCAATGACATATGTGGAGGCCATGAAGACAATTGTGTTTAAAAGAAGAAAAATATCACTGCTAAGGGCTTGAGGGTTTTATGTTCTTTTTTTCTTTTCCTCCCTTCTTTCTTTCATTCCTTCCCTTCTTTTTCTCCTCTCTGTATCTCTGTCTCTGTCTCTCTGTCTCTGTCTCTCTCACTTACTTAGAAGAAAAAAACGGTTCCCATGTTCCTTCCTGGACAGTCATTCTAAACTGGATCAAAGTTGAGTAGGTATGTCCCTAGGTTCTAGTTGGAAGTCCAAAGCAGGATTAAAAGGGACTTTTATTGACTTTCATTGGGCTCTAATCACTCCCTTTCATATTCAAAAGGGCACTGTAGAAATGGGATGAAGCTAAGATGGCAAGAGCAAGAATCCGCAGTCAACAGACGGGCTACTTTCCCTGTGAATAAATCTATGGAGTCAGAGGAAAAGCATCATTTTACCTTGCTCCTCTGAATATCCCCACAGTGGAAAAAAGACCTCTACTGCTTGCAATAGTCTTAAGTAAGTAGACTTTTATCTTGACCACTCCTCCCTCTGATGTGCACACTCTCCTATGTTCAGGCACTTTGCTCAGGGCCCTCCCGTCACTCATGGCCCCTCCACTCAAGTGCTGCCTGGTCATGTTCCTTTTGGCAGATACTGCCCAGTACTCCAGCCTTCTTCCTCTTTCTTCTTCTCATCAAAACTTACCTGTTCCAGGTCCCACCTCTTCATGGCCCTCCCTGTTCTGTGCTACTTGATAGCTAGTTCACCTGGGCAAAGAACTCTGAGTTGGGAGACTAAGAGTTCTGGTTCTGCTCTTAAATATGTATGGGATCCCAAGGCTCCTGTGTACCAGTACTCAGTTCCCTTACTTGGTCAAATGAGTTGACTGTGTTACATGATCTCTAAGATCTATCTCAGTGGTGACTCCATCAGCTTCCATGGGTTCAATTATCTCTATGAAGAATCCCAGATCTATAAAATTTGTCCTAGTCTCACTCCTGAGATATAGTCTTGCCTTTTAGACATTAGACCAATTGCCTTTTAGACATTTCAAACTGGATTATCCATCAGCATCTCAGACTCAAGGCATTCAAAACTAAACTTATTACCTTTCCCCTTAAAGCATTTTCCAAAGTTCCCTACTACAGTTGAGGGCACCATCATCTTACTCGGACCCCGTGCCTACAACCCCAGGGTTATCCTCAACCCCTTGCTCTCACTCTAAATAGCTAATCTTTGGCTAACTGGTGTCATTTCTACCTTCACAACATTTTTCATCTATATCCCTTTCTCTCCACTCACAAAGCCACTATCCCAGTTCAGGCCCTCATCACCTCTTATGTGGACCATTGCTATGGTCTTCTAATTGGTCTCCCTCATTCAAGTATTTCCCCGCTTCAACCCATCCTCTACTTAGCTGCTAAGATTTTTCTAAAGCCTAAGACTGACAATGTCACCCCTCCCTGCTCAAAGAGCTCTTGGAGTTACCTCCAAGACCAAATATAAACTCCACTGTGTGCCATTCAAGGTTCTTCATAACCCAGCCTCTTCCTACCTTTCTATTCTCCTTACACTTTACCCACCATTCATTCTACAATATAGCTGCACCGCCACACTGGCTGCTTCTCCCATACAACACCAATACTGCTCTGTACCTCTGGGCTTTGCACTATCTGCACCCTGTTTCTGGAATTATGCTCAGTTCCCCTCTGGCTTTTAGTTCTTCTGGCTTCCTTTAAAACTCAGCTACAACCCCACCTGTACAGGAGGTCTTTCCCAGGTCTCCCACCTGCTAAGTGCCTTCCCCTCTGAGATTACCTTCCATCAACTTGGTATCTAACTTGTATGCACCTAGCTTTTGATGGTCTGTCTTCCCTATTAGAATGCAAACTCTTGAAAGCAGGGACTACTTTTGCCATTCTTTGTGTCCCATTCTTAACACAGAGCCTGGAATATAGGAAACACTTAATAAATGTTTGTTGACAGACCCATGTTCCATGTTTCTATGATCAACTAATCTGGGTTTATGTGTTAGGTTCATGGGAATCACAGAAGTTAGGGTGTGAGGGGGCCATGGAGAAAATAATATCTTTTTATAGAATTTTTAGGCCTAAAAAAGAACTTTCCTCACAAGAACCCTGGGAAGTAATTCGACTATTGTTATATCCATTTTACAGAAGAGGAAAATGAGACCTGCAAAGATGAAGTGACTTCTTCAAGGTCACATAGAGCACTGGGTCATAGATATAAAGCTAGAAGGAACCTCAGAAGCCATCTAGTACAATGCATACATTTTGCACTTGAGGAAACTGAGGCTGAGAGAGGTTAAATAACTTGCCTAAGGTCATACAGGTGGCCAGGATTCCAAGTCATGTCTTCTTACTCCAAATCTAGTTAATGAGTTTTCATACATATTGATACACCAAGCCATTAACAGGGACCTTGAGAAAGTATAGGGCCTTAAGGAATAGCTTTTAATGGTAGTGAGTTCGAGTACTATGGGAGGCCAGTAGAAGAGATTCATTTGGGAGGGAATTGGGGAAGATTTTTAATATCCTGCCACCCACAAAGGATAGGACTATACTTATTTGTGGAGCCAGGCTTTTGTGGGAGGGCAGAGACAAAGCCCAAATGGAACCAAATGAAATTGCAAAGTGTCCATTAAGTGGATTCATCCCATTTACAGATGATTTCCAATCAATAAACATTTATTAAGCACCTACTATGTGTTAGGGCAGCTAGGTACTATGTGTTAGGGCACCTCAGCACTGGAGATAAAAAGGGACAAATGATAGTCACTATCCCCAAGTAGCTTAAAAATCTAATGGAAGAGACAACATATAAACAAATATATAAAAAGCAAGCTATATATAGGATAAATAGGAAATGACTAAGAGAGGGAAAGTAGTGGAATGAAGTGGGGTAGAGAAAGCAAAAGTAGAGTTTTAGTTGGGACTTAGTGGAAAGCAGATCAGCAGCCTGAGTGGCAGAGGAAGATAAAACAACTTCCCTGACAAACAATATGCATGGTGTAGTAAAACGAGTATTTAACTTGGAGTTATAGAACTTGGTTTGAAATTCCAGTTTTGCTACTCACTACCTGTGTGCTTGTGGACAAGACATTTCACCTCAGGTTCTGTATTGTAAAACGAAGGTATTAGGCCAGAACTTAGGGATGCTGGATCTTTTTTGTGTTGTAGACCCTTTTGGCAGTCTGGTGAAGCCTAACGATTCCATTTAAGAATAATGTTTTAAATGCATAAAATAAAGTACATGGGATTACAGGAGAAACCAATTACACTGAAATATTGTTATCAAATGTTAAAAAAAAAAATCTCGTGGAACCCAGGTGAAGAACCCAGAAATAATGCCTACGTTCCCTCCTACTGTTAATTCAGATGAGTCAATAGTCTTGACACCTGTGGACTTAAACTGGTAACTATGGAATCCTCCCGAAGGCACCATGGAATGCTGGGGACACCAGTACTAAGGATCAGTGTTGTCTATCATCTATACCTGTTATTATCACCATCCAACACACCAGAGAATGTTCTTGGGGATAATACCAAAGTACTCTCTGACTCTCAGAGAGCTGGCTACCTCTCTTTTTGGTCCTTGTGGGTGACTAACACTCCTCTTTAAGGTAAGACTCTAAGGATCTGTCATGAAATTTACCCAATCAGGTTAGTTAGGCCCCCTTTCTACTGGCTCCTTCTATTCTTTTCATCACTGCGTGCTTCATTGATTCACTTCCAAAATATATGGTAGAGGGCTATAATGAGATCACTGGAGCATCCAGCAGAGATGCCACCCTAAGCCCTCATATTCATCTTCACAACAGGTACCACTACTCTCCCCACTCTTCTCACCTTCTGACAGCCAAGCTCCAAATTGCAGGACTGAATGAGTGCTGCTGCCAGCCGCCATCACTTGGAGCTAGCAATATATCCACCTTGAAGGCTTCTCCTACAACTTCCCAGAGCGTCAGTGACAGTCTATTAGAATGAAGCTTAGGGCACTTTTGTTGGTTTCTCTCTTTGGGAGACCAAAATCTCCAGCTGCTGCCACTACTTGCTGAAATTTTCTCCCAATCTGAAACTTTGCTCAGCTTCAGTACATCCCAGGTCCATAGGTAAAAAGGCTCAAGACTGTGTCCATGTGGTTACAACTGTACTGTTATGAATCTACAATCCATAATGACAGGGAAAACCAGTGGGGTTTGATGATTGGTCACCATGACATCTGTAAGGTACCCTAGGTGAGGCAAGGTATTACTGCAGGGGGCTCTTTCAAAAGTTACCCTGTCTAGTTTTTTGAAGACAGCACTTGGGAGTACTCTCTCCTCCTCTCAGGCCCTGACCTCTTCTTCCATAATATAGGCAGCAGATCCACCCAAGTCTTCCTCCATTCAGACAAGCCAAAGAGAGTGACAGGATGAATGCCACGTTGAAATACTCTCTCTCTCTCTCTCTCTCTCTCTCCAACTACTGATCAAGTTAGAAACCATGGGCCCCTAAACCAAAACTTCTGAAAAGCCTCCTACCTGTAGTTAATTGAAAAGACGATTATATGACTAATAGGGAAATATTTTACATAATTGCACATGTATAACATATATCTGATTGTTTTCTGTCTCAGGGAAGGGGGAGGGGAGGGAGGCAGGGAAGGAGGAATAAAGGATAGAATTTGGAATTCAAAACTTTAAATTAAAATGTTAAAATAAATTTTTAAAAAAGACTATTATATCTCAAGGAGGTTAAAGACAGAAAGTTACCATATTCCAAAATATTTTTAGCAGCATCTTTTTGTGGTAGCAAAAAATTAGAGACAAAGAGAGTGCCCATAAGTTGAGTAATACTGTAAATATTGTACAATATGAACAAAACAGAATATTATTATTTATAAGAAACATTATTTATAAGGGTTCTGAGGAACACGGAATAACCTATATGAACTAATACTGGGCAAAGTAAGCAGAATGGAAAACATATGTAACTATAATAATATGAACCAAAGGGACACTAAAAAGAAGTCTAATTATGATTAATTATAGGAGATAACCTCAGCTTTAGAAACCTGAAAATAAAATAAAACTTCCTCTCAGTAGAGAGGTGGTGAACTATGGATGTAGAATATAGTATACATAACCAGCCTTAGTCATTGTGGATCTTGCTTAAATGTTTCTCTTTGCTATAAGAAAGAGTTTAAAGTGTTTAAAATATAAAAAGATATCAATAAAATTCTTTAAAAAGAAGGACTAGGTCTGCCCCACTTTCCCCCTGTATCATGGGGCTATTTGAATGTCATTTACACTTAGAAAGAGAAAAAGGTGACCTCTTACTCAGTTGTTCAAGGTTAATTGATTATGGCTTTAGTCTGGAGAAAAGATCAAGCGAATATTGTCACAGAGTAGAATTGCTGTATGTTAATAGCATTACATAGTGGATAGACGGCCAGTTTGGATGCAAGAAAGCTGAGCCTTAAAGTCAAGTACTGCCTGTGGTGTACTTCCCTGCTGGATTACCATGGCCGTGTGACTTAACTCCTCAGTACCTCAGGCAAATACCTACCTAGGTTAGAGAGCATTTCCACACCAAGAATTCCCTGACACAGATGAAATCAGAGGTCTAAACCATACCTTGTCTCTTCTTCCCCTACCCCACACAAAAAAAACAACAAACAACCCCAAACCATAAATTTCTAATAATCCATCAACTGTTACAGCAAGTAACTGAGAATTTAAGCACCTACTGTATACCTCAGCACATCCTCTAACTGGTGGGTGGTAAACCACCACCGCAGGGATTATTAGACTAGCCTCATGTGTCCCAAAGCCAAGGCCAGCCCTATCCAAAACTGTGAAGTAGACCAAGTTCATCTTTGCTACAGGATACTTTCCCCCTCTCTCCTGTCTACATACCTCCACCTACCAGGTTTCTTATTTGTAGTTTATTTTCTTCTCACAGAAGGCAGCATGGGACAGTGGTTAGAGAACTGACTCAAAGTCAAGAAGATCTGGGTTCAAGTTTTGCCTCTGACATATACCAGTTGTGTGAGAACTCTGTGTGAGGCTAGGCTCCTAATACAGAAAAGGTGCCACCCTACATAGGTGGGAAGAGTCTCCTGGGTAGGGATTTTCCTATACCAAAGAAATCACAGGCCCAATCCCTAGTGTCAGCTGACCTTGCTGGCTGTTACTCCCTGCATTTGCCAACTTTATTGGGTTCTCCCAAAGAAAGGAAAAGCATTAAGATCCAAACAGTCTCTAATGGGAATTTCTGGTCTGATGACATGTGGTAGGTGGGCTGTTTGTGGGTGGGCTCCCTCTCTAGCCTCCTTCAAGGTCACGCTCCTTATTTCTCAGAGCTAAGACTAAAGAGCATGCCTGCTGCCTCATCTTAGTGTGACCTAGAGCAGGCCATTTGATGCCTAAAGGCTTTGAAGACCTCATCCGTAAAAATGAGGAGTTTGTACTAGGTGGCATCTCAAGATTCTTCCAACTCCCACATTCTGTGATCTACTATCGGATCCCAGGAGTCATGGATATACCATGGATCTACCTTATGCAGTTTCCATAGACTGAACCAGGACAGATTTAGTCTATTCAATCAGCAATTTCTAGGTGTCTAGAACTGTGCTGTATACAGAAGGGATTGGGGAGGGCAGGAAGAGAAATACGGAGACAGACAGCATACAAGAGAATCTAGTTAAGGACATAAGTCTAATTTATGAAGTCATGTTATCTTCCTCCAACCTCGGAGAAGTCAAGAATTATCTCCTCTTTCCTACCCCTAGTTTAGCTTGCTATCAGATACCTGAAGTTCTCAGCATTACTGCCATCCCTTAATAAGGGCTAACCATGATGTCCTTCTGTGCAAATGAGCATATGAAACACTAAGGGAATAAAATGTAATACAGTTTTGAAGGGAATCATGGGAGAGGTAAAAATCATAGGATACTACCCCTTCCCCCAAGGTATGGCATCATAATGGGACACCCTGAGTATCAGGGAAAAGGGCACTATAAACTAAGGGAGGGGTGGTGGTGGAAGAGAACATTAAAAAGGGAAATTGTGAAAAGACAATATGGACTACCCTTAGCCTGTTTTGCAATTTTACCTATGGTTGGCCTCACTCACACTCCTACATGGTATAAGATTATGTTTTTGTCCTTTGTTTTCAAAGAGGACCCATGACATCACGGGGTGATGTCTTTGTTGCAGTTTCATGGTGTGTTGTGGGAGTCATCTTGAAACAATTCACAGACTCAGACCATCTCCAATCCAAGCAAAGGCATTTATTGAGAGTAACACCTCTCAGAAACAGACTGAGTTCCAAGAAGGAGCTGGTAACTTCAGTAAGACAGGACAGGCAATTTAATAGTGTAATGATGCTGATTATACAACAGAAATTATGAATATTAAAAAGGCAGGAGGGGTTTGTGAAGGGATTAGGTAAGAGGGGAGGGGTCCCAGCCTCAGTGGAGCTATGAATGCGATTACCCACAATGTATACAGAAAAGCCCAAGGGGGTGTCTTATATATGATAATGATATTATAATAAGCCTATCTATATCTTAAGTTCACCTGAAGGACAGATTTTGCTATTATTGCTCAGGTGGCTAATTAAGGACAGTCCCTTCTATTGTTGTGGGGTCCACATCTGCTCCAACATCCTAGTGGTGCTTTCTGATTATCCGGCTATTATGGTTTTGTCTGAGAGTAGATGGATGTGGTTGAGGTTGAGTGCATGGACACACCTGCTGTTTCTATGGGAAATATGAGGACTGGGTCTGGGGGCAGTGGCTAGCTACAGGCAGAGGCTGGGATTCCATCGCATGAATAGCCTGCTGTTCTAGTGGGGCTGTGAAGCATAGATGAGAAAGTTAGGATACTGAGTCAGGGATGGGGGGAGGGCAGTGGCTAGATAGGGCAGTGGGCCTGCTGTTCAATGAGGCCTACGATTGAGTCTGGAGGCCTGTGGTGTGGTTAAATCAGGACATGTCTGCTGTTTAGTAAAGCTCATAAGAAAGTTAGAATATCAGGGCAGCTTCATTAGGATTCCATCATCTTGACTCCTGGGTGAATTGTTTGTTTGTTTTTTGCTTTTTGGAAGAGCAGTTGGGGTTAAGTGACTTGCCCAAAGTCACACAGCTAATAAGTTTTAAGTGTCTGAGGCCAAATTTGAACTCAGGTCCTCCGGACTCCAGGCCTGGTGCTCTATTCACTGTGCTACCTAGCCGCCCCTCCTGGGTGAATTGGATGTAAGTGAGGCAGAGTTGATTGTCAACCTTATTTTCTCTTCCAGAGTCATCAAAATCCAGTGACAAGACAGATGTCAGGACAACTGGTGATGTTCCAGAATGTAGCAGATAATCCTGGTGTCTTTGATGTCTAACCAAGCTCCCAGTGTTCCACAGAGCTTGCTTCAGCAGCCTTGATGGCCTTTAGAACAAAGTGTTCTCATCTGCCCATTCTGCAGCAGTGGTTCTCAACTCTCCTAATGCTGCAATCCTTTAATACTCATATGTGGGTGTATCTGCATGTGGGCGGACCCTCCTGGAGACAGATAGAGACAGCGTCTCAGTTCCTAAGGGCATCGGAAATATGTGTTTTCTGATGGTCTTAGGCGACCCCTGTGACCCCTGTGAAAGGGTCATTTGACCCCCAAAGGGGTCGCGACCCACAGGTTGAGAACCACTGTGCTAGAGGAAGTCTTCACATGCTTGGAGTGGACATGCCCCTAACTCACCAATGTGTCCAAGGCCTGGTGGTTACCCTCAGCCTAGTTTAGCTCACCTCAAGAAGGTTTACCAGGGTGTGGCTGTGTACATGCTACAGCTTTGGGGAGCCACAGGTGAGAGTTGTGGAAACCAAAGGTGGATGAGCAGCCCTGAAAAGGCCTTAGCAAGTCCTCACACCAGAGGTGCTAGTCCTCTTGAACACCCCACGATATAAGATAGTGGAATGAGAATGAGAATGCCCTACACTTGCTAGGAAAAATTGGAGGCCCATTCCTTGATTTTCTCAAGGTACGTGGTAAATAAAATAAAAGCTGAAGTTTGAAATCAGCTTCTCTGTGCTCTCTCCCACAACCCACGATGGGATATACTTCCTTTTGGACAGAATTAATGGGGCATTGACCAGAGAAGACCATTTGCTCTTGGAGGCTCAGCAAAGTCTTTTGACAAAATGTGGCGTGATTCAGACTTCCCAGGATGACACAACATCTTGTGTCATTTACTAATTTGCTAAGTTAGAAGAACTGTTATACAATTGAAAGCAGATAGGAATAAGCAGATTAGCAATCAGCCCAGGTGCCACCAAGTAAGATTCAGGGTGAACCAAAGGGCAACTAGGGAAAACAGGTGAAAAGTACAATTTCTGAATTTTCTACAAGTCAGTGCTCTGATAGAATCTGTACAAACACCCACAGCTCAGAACAAGGCTTACACGGCTGCCCTAGCTCAAATTTCATGAGTGAAGTCATGCAAGGGAATGAGTAGGGTAGACGCTTGGGGAGAAAGAATGATTCACTGTCACTCCTGAAAGCAGTGCTCTCAAATAGAGAAGTCCACATTTCTCTTTACGCTCAGGGTAAAGACAAACTATTCTGAGAGGGCTTGGTTCAATGTTTTGTCTTTTTGTCCAAAGAACCCCAATGAGTGGGTGCATAATTGTTAAAAAGAAAGCGGTATTGTGAAGGATTGGGAAGCATAATTTTGAAACAGTGCCCTAAAAAAACGCACACTCTGAAATAAATAACCTATTGCAACATCACCACAGAAGAGAATAGATCATGTGTTTCATTCTCTAACCTTTAGCCTGCATGTTAATGCTCCAATTTGCAGCAGTTATGGAGAAGTTGCTGACCGTATTAGAGATGTGAGAGCATTAACAAAGCTGTCACTGTGAACCCACAAGCAGTTGCAAAATTAATTTTTCCTTCATTAAGAATATCCTAATTTGCATGATTAAAATGTCATACTAGATAAACACGTGGCTATAAATTGAATCACTGAACAAAAATGCCACCTGCTGAGCAGAAAGAATAAGACAAATAAATGACTTGCCACAGTTAAATGAGCATGAGATAATGTATTCCTTCAAAACAATATTCTAAATACTTGAAATTTGCCTTTACTGGACTAAACGTTTGTGGAAAACTAGAGAGACAAGCATTAAGGAATGTTTATGTCGAAAGACTGGCTCCTGGACGTACATAAATATCTTGTGTTAACAAATTTCAATTCTGAAAATTGATTTTATACAGTTTCTTTTGCCTGCTCTCCGTTCTACTCTGCTGCTAAGCTCTTCCTGGCTAACAATGAGCCAGAACTTTGGTCCTGACCTAGAGCAGACGTGTCCTTGTTCAGGTTAAGAGGTGTGTTGTTGTTGTTCAGTTGTTTCAATTATGTCTGACTCTATGTGACTGCATTTGGGGTTTTCTTGGCAAAGATACTGGAGTGGTTTGCCATTTCCTTTGCTGGTTGATTTTACAGATGAGGAAACTGAGGCAAACAGGGTTAAGTGACTTCTCCAGTGTCACACAGCTAGTAAGAAGTGTCTGAGACCAGATCTGAACTGAGGAAGCTGAGTCGTCTTTACTCTAGGCCTGGAGCTCTATTCACTGTGTGACTGAACTTCCTACAGGTGTAAGCATACTGAAAGGGTTGGAGGCATCACCTATGTCCACTTAGGGACACAGAGACAACAGGCAAAAGTCTGTCCCTGCCTTCTCCCCACCAGCTACTTAATTTTTATTTGCCTCACTTCTGGGGACCCACTACTATACGTTTCCTACATTAGGAGCTTGCACCATGCCCAGACTGTCAGTGATTTTAGCAGGTCCCTCTAGGCCAGAAGTCACAACTCAACTCAAGTTTTTGGTAATGGACAAGGAGTAAATGAAGGGGAAAAGGTAAAAAAAAAAGGCATCATACACGAGTTGGTCCCAATAGTCCTTTCACAGTTGATGGAACCAAACAGTGACATAAGGGTCAATCCTCAGCTAACGAGGACATTGGACAACCCTAGAATATAAAAGAGGAACTGTGAGATTCCAGATTCCATATGTGTGTGTACATATATGTATATATACATACAAAACTGAAACTTAAATGCTTTGGTTACATTATGAAAAGACAGGATTTATTGGGAAAGACTGGAAGGAGAAGGGGATGGCAGAGGACAAGATGGATAAACAGTGTTATGGAAGCAATGAGCATGGGCTTGGAGAGGCCTGGGAGGATAGAAGGGCCTGGTGTGCAATGGTCCATGGGGGTCACAAAGACTTGGACATACCTGAACAACAATACACGTGTATATGTACACACATGTATATACATATATATATATAGTACATACGATATACATTGTAAATACTATATGACATATCATTTATTACCTGTGTATCTGTACATACCATCTATGTGTATAGATACACACATACACACACATACACATATATATAGACATATATACACATGTAAATATACATACATAGAAAAGAATACTATGCTGGGAGCTGTGACTTTTTAAAAAATTGATGTTTTTATTATAATATAATCCATAAAGGATGTGTTTTCTTCTGCCTTTCTACTTTTCTTTCTTTTATTTCTCTGTGCTGTAGCAGTTGATTGAATTTTATTCCTGAGACTATGTATATTTTTGACTGTATACTATCTATATTTTATGTATGTTTTTATATTATAAATAGGATCCCATAAATCTTTCAAATCCTTTTTTCCCAGCATTCCTTTCAGTTTCTTTCATTTACTCTTCTGTTAGATTTATCCCACTCTAAAGGAAAAGCATGAAAATATCTCATAGTCTTTGTATTGCTGTCTAAGTAGGTCTTATTTTTAGTCTCAGCTTTCCTCTAGTTGTGTGGCCTTGGATAAGTCACTTAAACTATCTAAGCCTCACTTTTCACATCTCTAAAGTGAAATGGTTTTATTAAATAATCTCTGGAGTTCCTTTTAGCTCTGAAATTCCTTTCAGAGCTGGATATTTCTTGGATATTTCTTTTTAAATATCTCCTTTGACACCATTCATGTGTTTAAAACCCTTCAATATTAGTCAGTAGTACAACATAGCAACCAAAAAAAAGATATGCTCTTGGGCTGCATTTAAAAGAGTAGTGTCCAGAGTGAAAGAAATGGTGGTCTTACTGTATTTTGCTTTATTCAGACCCCACATGGGGTGCAGCAAGTGTTTGATTCCTGGCACCACAATAGGGCAGGATTCAGAAGAGGAGCAGCAGAATGTAGAAAGGTTTTGAGATCTGGTCACGTGAAGATCTGGAAATATTTAGCCTGGAGAAAGAGAGACATGAGAGGCATCTTCAAGTATTTAAATGGCTGTCAGGATTAGGCCTTTTCTGCCTGTTTCTAACAGAAAACCACTGGGTAGAAAGAATAAAGAAAGTAGGTCTGGGCTTGGCATAAGGAAGAAGTCCCTAACAATTTGAGCTACCTCATGGTGGAATGGAGTTAGTATATTCTTCCTCATCTGAAGTATCCAAACAAAGACCAGATGATTTCTTCTAGAGATATTATAGATTGGAATCTAAGTCCAATATTGGCTGAAATAGAACTTTTAGCACCCTTCTAACTCTGTGATTCTGGGATAAAATCAAAATTCCTTAACCAGGTATTCAAAGTCCTCTATAATCTTATATTTCCAACCACTACTCTCCCACAGGAAGTCTCTTCCAACCCCAAAGTATCCATTCACAGGTCCTCAAGACACCCTAGTGTTCTTGTTCTCTTATTTCCACCTTTTATTCACAACCTTTCCTGGACTGAAATGTTTTCCTTTCTACCCTTCACAGCTCAATTTCCCTGCCCCATCAATCTCATCATGTGCTGCCAGATCTTGTATTGTCTTAAATACCAGAAAATATATTTTGTTGTTTAGGACTATCTCCAGTCATTCTGATCTTGCCATCGGACCCAGATGAAATATCATAAGATATCTTGGGGTTCATAGGCTAGATTATTTTCTTTTCTCTTTTTTTCTTTTTGGAGGGGGGAAGGCAAGGCAATTGGGGTTAAGTGACTTGCCCAAAATCACACAGCTAGTAAGTGTTAAGTGTCTGAGATCAAATTTGAACTCAGGTCCTCCTGACTTTAGGGCCAGTGCTCTATTCACTGTGCCGCCTAGTCGCCCCTAGATTTTTTTTTTCTTAATGACCATGGTTACTGGACTAGATGATCCCTGACTTCCCTTCGAACTTGAAAATCCTATGATCCTAGAATGGTTCTCCTTTCCATTTTGAGTCCCTTCCCCCAACTTTAGTCTTTTATTTCCCCTCTCTTCTTCAACCATTTTAGAAATGGGGAGAAAAAAAGAAGAGAAGGGGACTTGTTGCTAAGATAGTGGCACACTTCCTAGTTATCACAGACCTACTCCAGCAATACCTTGTAGTTTACACCAGAGAGAATAATCAACAAAAAATATAATAAGAAACTTCTTCCACCCCAAAATTACACAAGAGGTTGGGTATGTCATTGGTCAAAATCCAGAATTCCCCGTCAAAAAGATAGGCTTCCAATCAAGAATGCCTTGACTTGAAAAGTTTAAGTCTCACTCTACAGAGCTAACAATGGAATTTTAATGGAACAGAGTGCCACCAAACATTTCCAATAAGAAGCCTAAAGCTGAGTAAGAAGTTTGAAATATAAATGAGTCCAAAAAAACCTAGAAAAGTAAATTTATTCAAGCAATTGGATGTATATTGTAGCTGTCTATAAAAAAAGTTGTATAATGATATAATGCTAACATTTAAATAGGGAATAAAAAAAAATAAGTGTCCCTTTAGAAACTTAATGTCCTCAAAAGGTTTCAAGAGAGTTAAATAAGAAAAATAGATGTCCTGGAGTTCTGAAGGTTTGTTGAGAAAAACAAGAAGGAAGAGCAAAAGAGTACACTAGTGTAGAAAAGGTGAATAAGGTGGTAGAACATGATATTTTTCATAACTGGAATATGTGAGAAAAATATACAAAGACAAAAAAAAAGCGTGGAGGAAGCTTGCTCTTATCTGAAACAGAGAAAAGAGGGTTTAACACAAACAAACATACAGCGTTTGTTATAGAAATTCATCAAATTCAACAGTGAAACAAGTGCAGATAGAGAACAGAACGTTGTTAGGAGGAAGAAAGATAATGAGGAGGAATAGTCTCAATAAGACATATTTCCTGATAGGGGAGGAAAGATTAAAAAGAGCAAAAAGAAAAAGAAAAAGAAGTAACTAAAATCTAAGGGGTTACCTT
>JAQQSU010002121.1:0-14771 GCA_028627135.1 Pseudochirops cupreus | reverse complement strand
CATATGTGTAACTATCTATATATGTATAATTATATTATATATAATATAAAATGTTAAAATATATGCTATTATTTCTAATATATCATATGTTGAGATATCACATATGTACATGAATATATGCATATATTAATATAGCTTTATAAAGACAGATACATATATGCTATTTTATATGTATTTATATGCAGGCATGCATTATATGTGTGGTGTTGTATGTATGGGTTTCCCCAGCTGGTAAAGATAAAGTTGCCAAATGTAGGACAGGAATATATAATATAAGATCTGGCTCAAATAACAGTTGCAGTGATAGATTCCCTACACTACTCACCTCTCCTACAGTGAAGTTTTTTCAAGATCTATATCTCCTTGATACTAGAGAGACGAATCTCTCTTGGTTTTTGGAACATTACTCTCTTCTGTTTTTCTACCTATCTGACCCTTCCTTCTCCACTTTTGCTAGACCTTCCTCTAGGTCATGGCTTCCAGTCATAGGTATTCATCAAGGTTCTGTCCTGGGTCCTCTTCTGTTCTCCTTCTATATTATTTCATGTGGTGATAGCATGGATTTTATTACCATCTTTAGACTGATGATGATGACAGATCTACATTCCTGTATCAGTCTCTCTGATGACCTCCAATCTCATATTCCCAGCTGCTTTTCAGGCATTTTGAACTAGATGTCCTGGAGAAATCTTAAATCCAGTATGTCCAAAACAGAACTTACTATCTTTCTCTCTAAACCCTACTTTCCCTTCTAACTTTCCCTTTTACCAATCCACTGATGCTGGCATCCTGGCTGCTTCATGAACAAGACCCTCCATCTCTTAGCTCCTGGCATTTTTCTCTAGCTGTTTTCCAGGCCTGGAATGCTCTCCCTTCTCCACTACTACTACTGACCTTCCTGGTTTCCTTTAAGTCTTAATTAAAATCCCACCTCTTACAGGAAGTCTTAGCAACCTATTTTAATTCCAGTACTTACCTTGGTTAATTATTTCCCATTTATCCTGCATATAACTTGTGTTGTATATAGCTGTTTGCATGTCCTCTTCCCTATTGTAAGCATCTTGAGGCCAGAGATTTTCTTTTGCTTCTTTTTGTATACCTAGCACTTAGTACAGTGTCTGGTACATGTTGTTGTTCTGTCAGTTTTCAGTTGTGTCTGACTTTTCATAACCCTATTTTGGGTTTTCTTGGCAAAGATGTTAGAGTGGGTTGCTATTTCCTTATCCAACATATTTTACAGATGAGGAAACTGAAGCAAATAGGGTTAAGTGACTTTCACAGAGTCAAACAGCTAGTTAAATGTCTAAGACCAGAGCTGAACTCAAGAAGAGGAGTCTTCCTGACTTTAGGCTTATCCAGCTAGCTGCCCAGCACACAGAAGTTGCTTAATAAATGCTGATTGAATTGAATTAAATAGATCACATCAGTCAGAATAACAGAAACTTCTCACAAGATTAAAGCAAGGAACCCTGAAACTGAAATTGCTTGTATTGCCAAAATCTGAATGATACCCCCCAGGAGTTGCTTGGGGATTTGTAAGAAGATTTGTTATGATTTGTGACAATTCTATTTTACAAATTTTACATTTTTTTCTGACTTTCCCCCAGTAATTTATTTTTAGAATCCTGTTTACCTGAACCCATTTAATTAATTACTTCTTTTGCCCACTGCTTTAGGGTACTTTTTTAAGTATAGCAGTCAGGTTTCAATGGGATTATGGTCACACCTGGCTCAAGCCCACTATAAGTATAGTTCAAGACCTGAGTTAGAATCCCACCTCAGATACCTACTGGATGTGTGACCCTGCCTGGGCAAATCACTTAACCCTGTTTGCCTGAGCTCATCTATAAAACGAGCTGGAGAAGGAAATATCAAACCACTTTGCCAAGAAAACCCACAATCAAATTGGGGAGAGTCAGACATTATTGTAACAACTCAGCAACAAAAAGAACTGCATTCACTCTATAATGTGATTTTTGTGAAACTGTCTTCAAGTAATATTCTCTGTTGGGAAAACAAGGTTGGATATTAGTTGGGATTTTTTTGTCAAAGACAAAATGTATTTAAAAAAACAAATATTGAGTGAATAATCAATTTTAAAAGATAAATAAGTAAATGAATAAATAGATAAATAAATAAATAAACAAACAAATGAATAATGGAACCAGTGTATAATACTTTATTCTTAATAGGTTTGAGTGAAAAAGAAAAACTATAAGTTTCTTATAAGGGAAAACAAGAATGCATTAAATTATATTTATGTTCTAGTAACAGAAGAGTATATTTACTTACTAAAAATGAGAATCTTTAAAAAAAGAGAGAAGAGGCCAACAGCAAGCGGTAGAAGAAGACTTTTTCATTATTAATGTTACTGTTTTTAATTTTTTAAACATAAATCATGCCTCTAAAGTAGCAATATTTAGGAGAAGAAAGATATCATTCTAGTCAAGTATCCCCTCTCAGAAGAGAACAGAGGGCCATCATCATGGATCCTTCCCTTAGCTCTCTTCTCAGGCATGTCTCCTTTGGAGATGATTGGGCAAGATTCAAGATATATCTTTTCATAATTCAGTTGACAACATTTAGACAACTCATGTGGATATAGACATCTTATATCACATATACGCACACGCACACACACACACCCTTTATTGTAACACCACAAAGAAGCAGTTTTCCAGAAGAATGCTACTGTGAACAGCTTTTAAGGTTCTGATTACACAGTATAGAGAACACTCTATTTATTCTATAACAAATCAGAGCAAAACATCCACAGTAAATCAAGGTACAATATTCACAATGTTACACCTTATCACAGAAAATCAAAATAGAGCATTCAAACAACTTATCACTAAGATGGCTACATAATTTTCACCATAGTGGTCATAAAGTTTTTAACAAATATTTAGTAACTCAAGCATTCACAAAATCCTTAATTCAATCACAAAATACAGTAGTCAAAGTTCTCCACTCATGGGACACACTAAGTTACAAATCAATTACTTATTCAGTCATCATTCCCTTAGTACAATCATTTAGACAATCAATCATTCAATCAACCCGATCATCCTTTGTCATTCACTATTCAATCATCAGAAAATAAACAGACCCTCCCCCCCTAGGTCACTAGTAAATTTATAATTTCTCAGTCAGTACACAGTATCCAAGTAAAGTCTTCTTTCAGGTTGACTGAGTGTGGTTTCTCAGATTCCCTGGATCCCCTTCCATGGTCCCAGATCCTACCTGGATTCACCAAACTGTCACCTGGGTTCAAAGGCAGACAGTTCCCAGCTCCTTGTCCAGCTCTCCATGCTGTTTCTGTTCCATGATGAAGCTCACAGCGTCCAGTCCACCCCAAATCCTTCACAGTCTCTGTTCCCAGGATGTCAAGGCTCAACAAAGCATCACAGTCATGCTTCCTCAGGCTTTTTGGCAGCTCTAGCTGGCCCTCGTACTCAGCAGAAGTTTTAGATGGTTCCAAGAATCAAAATCACTCCATCCAGGTTTTCAAATCAAAATCATTCCCTTGGCGTGTCCTCTTCAGCCTCCCCAGAAGCAGCAGCTTCTGCCTCCAGGAATCTTGCTTCAAGAAAATCTGACTCTCCCTCTCTGGGTTTTTCCTTATATACAGTATTGCCCCTCCCTATTCAGCCTCTTTCTGTTACATCAGCAACAGGAGACAGCAGTTCATACCTTCTCTTTCTTTAACAAAGGCTTAATCTGAACTAGGTGCTAAGTACATCTTAGTTTAGCAATACAAAAGGAGCTTCAAATCTCATTACTGTTATACTTACGCATAAATAACTGAATTCAAGATTGAAAAATACTTTACAGTATCCACAAGAAAGCAACTTAATTTTGGAAGAATATAAGTATGTGATATGTTCTGTAAATCTTAATGAGTTATTTTAATATGAATTTTTACTGTTATTATTATTCTAAACTCTTTGGAGATCTCTAAAGCAATATAAATTACATGCAAAATAAGATTCTAGGCACATACTGTCTCCTGTTGTGTTCGTTACAAACTTAGAACATAACAAACTCTTTTTTTATACAAGTATATGTTTTCTAAGGTTATTAGGCACAAATCTTCATTTGCTAACTCTTGAAACTTCAGGTTTTGCAATACCCACTGAGTAATGAATTATAATCCTAAACTTTCCCCTTAGCATTACTGATACAACAAGTTTTAAATATATCACATTAACACTAATTGATTTCAATTAAACCCAACCACAAAACAAATGTCAATTGTGTTGTATGATTGCTAAGAAGAAAGTTAGAATGAATCCTTTTGTTGTTTTTGGTGGTGGTTATAATAGGTTAACTCTCAAAAATACACTGTAAAATAGTACTTGATATAAATCAATGTGGTCTAGAGGATAAAGTACTAGATTGTGAGGCAAGAAGACCAATATTTGAATCGTGTATCTGACTGACCCTGGAGAGTTATGTGACCATGGAAAAGTCACGTGAATTCAATGAGCTTCACAAAAATTCCTATAGCATACTATTGTCATAAATGAGTAGATATCTATATTGGGGGTGGGAGTTTCTGCTGACAAAATAATGTCATATTCATACACAATGAACCAGCTTCTACAATAATAATCAATATTCTTTTTAAGAGCTGCATTAACTATTTACATTTGACATAGTGACCAAAAAAAATTATTAAATCCTTTAACATCTGTAATTTGTTTTAGTACTTTACAGAAAATAGGAGAATTATATTCCTTCTGTTTCAAAGGGTTAGTAAATGTATGAATGATGGGGAGTGGGAAGGAGAGTTAGAGAGGAGGGTAGGAAGGGGAGGGAGGGAAGGGCAGGAGAGGGGAAGAGAAAGGAAACAAATCTCTACCTACTATGCACCAAGTACTGTACAATGTGCTTGAAAGACCACCAGGCCTTACCATCTGCCCTTTTACTATACCCTCCAGATGCCCAAGCATGGCCAGCTGGTGTGCTGATGCTCTCTACTGATCTCTGACCTTGTCATCTGCTCTAGCTTTCCTAGTTGTGCTATCTCCTGCAATTAGAATGTGAGCTCTTTGAGAATAGGAATTGTCTTTTTTTTTTTAATTCAGGGGCATAGATAGTGTTGGCACATAATGTTGTTCATCCTTCATTTTTTAAGAAGACCAGTGACATCACAGGGTGATATTTTGACTCAAACATGGATTGGATTTAATTGAGGCAAAGTCATCAGCCTCTCTCTTCCAGAGTTATCATCTCTTTATTCCTTCTTTGGATAATAATCAAGTTTAGAAAAGCTGTGGTACTGATCTCAAAGGATTGAACATTTAATAGACGGTAAGATAAAAGAGATAGATAGATAGATAGATAGATAGATAGATAGATAGATAGATAGATGATAGATAGATAGATTTAATACAAAGTATTATATGGAGAATACATCATGGAGTTACAAAACAAAGTATTATGTGATGCTAGAGGGAATTCCCATGATGGTGTTCCACTGAACAGAGTTTTTAGAAAAATCAAGGTACTGCTACACTTTCTACTTCCTTTCTTTTTCTTCAAAAATCTTACTTCAAGGCCCTAGAGTCAAGAGGACCTGGGTTCAAATGTGACCTTAGGCACTTGACACTTAATAGCTGTGTTACCTTGGGCAAGTCATTTAACCCCAAGTGCCTTGCCTTCCCCCCCACACACAAAAATTCTTACTTCAAGGATCTATGTTTTATCAGCGTACTGTCTTCACAAATTCAGATGAGGAATCTTCTATGTCTTAGTAGGCAGTCATAGTCATGATCATAGACAACTTTTATTAGAAATCTATTACATGCCAGGCACAATGAAAGTACCTAGGATAAAAGAGAAAAGCAAAAATGTTTCTTGCTCTCAAGGAGTTCACAGTCCAATGTAGGAAGAGTACATGAAAACAACTGCATGCAAACAAGATATATACAGGATAAATTGGGAGTAATCTCAGATGGAATTGTGAGGTGTGGAAAAGGAGAGAGAGGGATTCAGACATGAGAGACAGCCAATGAAAATATTTGGAACTGGGAGTTGGAGTATCATACTGAAGGATGTCTTCCTAAGGTGCTATGCCAAAAAGAAAAAAAAAACCCATTAACTGATAGACCGTGATCTGAAGATGAGTCTTTCCAAATTTGGCTAGGCTGATCTTTCAGTGCCCATAACAACTCTATCATTGTGCTTCTGCTCAGTCTTGCAAGCTTGGGAGGCGTCTACAATACTTTTCTCTTTCCTTTTTTACCCCTATGCCTTGATCAGGCATTGTAGTAGGATGTGTACAGAGTCCCCTACTCTCTCCTAAACCTAAATTTGTCCCATTGCCAGTTGGATAAATGTTCGATAATCAAGTAATAATGTTCTACATATTGTTTTGTATGCCTTCTAAATTCTTGGATATTTGATACATATTTCTATTCAAAATTAATTCCACAGGAAAAATTTTTAGTACTGCCACAACTCATCTATGTAAAGCCATACTACTAAATATATGGGTATCTAAATGTAAGCTTCAACCCCAGGTCATCTAAATTTAATCCCTCAACTAGTGTGCTTTCTACTATACCACACTGCCTACCTAGTTGGTCTTCTGAAAACAGATAGAACATGTCACCAGGAAAGTGCCTGAAGTCTTTCTAGTTGGATATAACCTGAAATAGCATATATTTCACTGACAAACCCATAACAACTCAAGGTTGCCTCCATATTACAGTGACCTCCTGAAATAGAACTTCTACAGAAGACTGACCACGTACAATCCGATAGTGCTTTAATGTTTACATATTGCTCTTCTCACTCTGTAAGGTAGGTTATGCCAGTATTATTATCCCTGTTTTATGGATGAGGAAACTGAGGTTCAGAGGCTTTTAATGACTTGCCCAAGATAAATACATGGGATTGATTCAGACGTGATACAAAGGCAATATGTTCTCATAAAGTGCTGGATTTGGAATGAGGAAGATTCAGGAAGACCAAGATTCAAGTCTTATTTCTGACACTTACTAGCTTTATTAGCATGAGGAAGTCATCTCACTTCCATTAGTCTCATTTCCTAATTTATAAAATGAATAGGCTGGGCTAGATGGTCTTTATAATCCCTTCCACCTCTAAATCTATGATACTATTATCCTTTTCATATATGGCTAGCTCTCTTCCCATTTCACCATTCAGTATCATAATTATCTGAGTGTAAATATCCCATAACACAGTTAGGGTAGGGGTCATATTTGATTTCTTCTTTTTTTTTTCTTTCCTCAACACCTATTTTAATTTAATTTAAATTTTATTGAATTTAATTTTAATTTAAACCTGTTTCAGATCTGATAAACTGTTGATGCTCATTTTTGTCAAGAATTCTATTTCTGGTAAAGGGATTAGTTCATTATTTTAACAGCCCCATTGTTACTTTTCTACCCACCCCCATCTCTGTCCTATTATCAGGTTTCTTTGATGTCTCAATGTTCTATTGAAATAATAGCAGAACATTGTGATCTGTCTGGCATCATGGGGTGCATTGGAGATGTATTGGGCTTGATGTGCCCGGCATGCTAAGGAATACTAAAGCAATTCAAATGATTCACTTTGTGTTATCTTTACATTTCTAGTTCTGGTTCATCAGCCAATTTTGTATCTCCCAATTTGGGAAGTTAGGGGGAGTTATCTTGGGGAGCTGAGGGTTATGTTTATCATCTGATTGTCTTGCCACATCAGAAAACAATGTTGTGCACGCAAGCCTGTGAGAGAAATCTTTATTAAAATAATCATGTTGAGCAGCAGCCAACAGTCTATTTATGTTCTGTGCTAGAAACTGGGCCTGAGGATGACTCACTTCCAGTTATTCCATGAAATGCATTTATAACAAAGGTCTGTATTCATTGACAGTCTGAGATATAATCACAGTTTCAAACTCATAATATGCCAAGAACAGACACAGACCCAAGAACAATGATTCTGTGAACAATAACAATAATTTTTAAATGACCAATTATACATTATAAATTCATTGAAAAAAATCTGTAATATTATCTGGGCTAGTTTTCTTCTGGATGTATCTGAAATGTGATTTATCCCCCTCATCTGCTAGTATGAAGAGGGGTAATTTGATTTGATGTGGCCCAATGCCATGCAAACGAGAGATGTGCCAATAATCTAGGTTCACTCTATTTGACAGATACACAGTATTTAAACCAGATGAAAAATCAACATGTTTATTTTTCATCAAGTTAAGGTCAGCAGAAATATTTCCATGTAAAGTAATATGCCATCTTCAGATATCATCTTGTGAAGGTTAATTTGAATAGAAAAAAAAATCATAGCACAGTCGCCACTCACCACCAACTGCATGAATCTTGAATTCAGCTACCATTATATTTAATACTGTGGTTTTACGTAGATAAGTGCCGGGATTTAATAAATCTCTCATTCAGATGTCAACATATTTAATAGGGTGGCTTTAGATAAATAAGGGGTAGGATGTGGAATTTTTATTGAATTAATTTTGAATAGAAATATGTTATCAAGTATCCAAGAATTTAGAAGGCAAACAAATTTGTTTATTAGACACTTGTCCAATAGGCAATGGGATAATCCTTAATTTGAGTGCAGGAGAGTGGGAGACTCCATAAAAGGTGAAAAGTTTGTTTATTCCTTAAAAATGAGTACAGGGTGAGACTTGCAAATAATGAACTGGAAAATATGGTTCACATTTAAGAAGTGGAAAAGGACGACTCAGAAAATTTACTGCACAGTCAGCTGATTCAGAAACACCTCCTATGTTGAAATTGAATCATTTCATGTTTGTTGATGATGAGGTTCATAATGTTGTTTTTGGTGGTGATGATGATAGTTCATAGTTATACAAGACTTACTGTTCCTTAAAGTACTTTTTTTTTAATATGGGGGAGTAGTTTTGGATATGGTGAACACAGACCAATACAAATACGAAATTAACCATATCAATGATATAAATCACATGAGATAAATATTTTATAAATTTTAATGATTAAGTAGTTAGAGCAAAAGTCACAAACAATACTAAATTAAAAGAGAGAAGAAAGATGCGAAAACATCACATGCAGTTACAAAAGCTCTAAGCTGACCCATTCAGATGAGATAACTATGATGAGCTGATGTAAGAAACTTATTAGGATGATCATTATTCTTTATGAAAATGTATCAAATCTAAAAGATGCTCCATGGCTCTTGAGCTTCTAAGGAGTGAACCGTGGTAGACAATGGCAGCAGTGAATTGGAATACAAACTTATTTTAAACATTGGGAATGGGTATATCCAAATATAATCAATGAGTTCTCAAAGAATTGTGGAATCAATAGTGAAGGGAATACCAATCTCTAGAAAGCTAACAGTAAGAGTCAACTAAACCAAATAAACCTGTGGAAACTGGTGACACAGTGAATAGAGGATTGGGTCTGGACTCAGAAAAACCTGAGTTCAAATCAGGCCTGAGACATTTACTAGTTATGAGACTCTGGGCAAATCATTGATCTTCTATTTGCCTAAGTTTCCTCAACTACAAAATGGGAATAATAAAAGCACTTACTTCCCAGGGTTTTTCTAAAGATCAAATGAGAAATATTGTAAAAGGTATTTACCACAGTGCTGGGATACAGTAAGTGCTGTATAAATGCTTATTCCCTACCCATATAACCACTTAAAGAACATATTATAGATGAAACTGCATAAAAGAAAACAAATAGAAAGAAAATGAAACAGATTTGTCAGCCTTTTCAGAATAATCAATTATTTCTACCATTGATCATGGAGCCTTCACATTTGGACCAGAATACTGCAGGGCTTGCATGCTATTTTAGGAACCAGAAATGGCACACGAGAAAAAGAAGTTGAGAAGTACAAATGGATACTACCAAAGAAAATTAACCAATAATTATTTATTAAATATTTATTATGTAAATTCAGAAGAACATGATAAAGGTGACAGAATTTTGAAGATAGGAAGAGATTTTTTTAATCCTTAATATGCCAAATAAAAGTACAATTATACACAATGTACAACAGAAAAAGATGACTATACATTAAACTGTGAATATGTTACATATAGCTTGCTTTCTTTTTAAATATTTAACAAATTCAATATGTAACTTTCAAAACTGTGCTGCTTATATGTTTTTACTTCTGGCCTCTCTTCTATTCCCTTCTATGCATAAAAAAGAAAAAGAAAAAGAAAAGAAAACTTCACTGACTATCTTTTCTTCCTTTTCCCTTTTTCTTTTTGTGGAGCAATCATATTATTACTTGCCCTCTTTCTCCTACCCTATACATTTTTTTTTATTTTTAATTTGGGAAAAAATTTTTGAAAAAATTAACATAAACAAAACACTTATACATTCTTGAGTAAAACTAATTTCCAGTCTATCCATGTCCAAAAAAGATACCTCATTTTGAATCCTGAGTTAATCACCTCTTTGTTAGGAAATGTGTAGCATGTATCAGCAACACCAATTCTCTGAAATGGTCATTAGTCATTTCATTGATGACAGTTGTTAAGTCTTTAAAAACTCTTTCTCTTTAAAATATTGTTATTTTATAAATTGTTTGTCTGATTCTGATAACTTCACTTTGCATCAAGTTCTAAAAGCCTTCATAAGTTCTCTGGAATCATTGTTTTAGTTATTTGAGATGATCTAAATTAATATTCCATTATATTTATATACTGTAATTTGTCGTCATTCCCTAGGTGGATACCACATTTCTTTGCAATAAAATAGGTACTAATATAAATAATTTGGTAAAATTTTTCCCTTTTTTCATGCCTTTACACTTTATCTGTATTGTTAGGTCAAAGAATACACATTTTCTACTTTTTATAGCAATTTTATCAAAGAGCAAGTCCTTAAGTCAGTAGCTGAGATCTACTGTTTTATACGATAGTATGCTATTACATTGCTTCTATATGTTGAGTACTGTTCCATTGATCATTTTTTCTTTTTTTTAACCACTAACAGAGAGATGTGATGACTTGCTTCATAGAATATTTTTAAATCTGCTATTGCTAGTCCTCTTTCTTCCTTTATTTTCCTTGAGATTTTTTATTATTTATTCTGCCAGAAAAGTATGTTATTTTTTTTTCCCTAGGCCTCTAAAGTAATTCTTTGTTAGTTTGATTAGCATGGTACTGAATAAGTAAATTGATTTAGGTAATACTACTATTTTTATTGTATTGATGTGACCTAATCATGAGACATTACTATCACTACAATTATTTAGGTCTTTAAAAAATCTCTATAATGAGAAGTCTATCATTGTTATTACATAGATTCCGACTGCCTTGGTACATAGGATCTCAAATATTTTATGCATTCTGTACTTAGTTTGAATAAATTTCTCTTTCTATCTCTTCCTGCTGGATTTTGATGGTAACATTTAGAACAGTCAATGATTTCTGTGGGTTTATTTTATATCATGCAATTTTACTGAAGCTATTAATGGTTTCAATTATTTTAGTTGATTCTGTAAGCTTCTCTATCATAGATAGCAATTGCAAAAAAAAAAGTGAGTTTTGTTTCATCTTTGCCTATGCTCATTCTCTCTATTTTTTTTCTCATTTCTATTGCTAGAATTTCGAGAAATATCAAATTATCATCGTTATATTTTTGCTTTATCCCTAATCTGATTGTAATGGCCCCTACCCAAATTCTATCGTATCCAATGCTGCTTGTTGGTTTTAGACAGACAGTAATTGCTTTACTATCTTTCAAAGGTTTGTTTATTCCTATGTTCTCAATATTTTTAGCAGAAAAAGATGATGGATTTTGTCAAAAGTTTTCCCAGCATTCACTGATATAATCAATACAGATAGACAGATAGCTATGAATACAGATATATAGATATACTCAATAGGCAGCAAATAGGCAGCATGGTGAGATGAATAAACAAATTGTATTATAGCCGGGAAGAACTTAGCTCAAATTTCATGTCTGTTACATAATGACTATGTGATCCTGGGCAACTCACAATGTTTTAGTGCTCAATGCAGCTCTCTTAAACTATAAACTTACAGAGTAAATGCCAACCAGAATTAGAAGAGTGAATTTTCCCATAAATTAGTTCCCTATAGCAATATAATCACTGGTCCAGTCTTGATCCATTATTGATGAAATAACATACATATGCATCTGAAATTATTCCCAAAGAATTATTAAAGTACGTATACCCAGAAATACTACTATTTGGTCTATTTCCAAAGATGATTAGAGAAAAAGGAAAAGAACCTATATGTTCTAAAATGTTTGTAGCAACTCTCTTTGGGGTGGCAAAAACTGTAAATTGTGGGAATGCCCATCAATTAGGAAACGGATGAACAAATTGTGGTATATGATTGTGATGGAATACTACTATGCTTGAGAAATAATGAATTCAGTATTTTTAGAAAAACATGGGAAGACTTGCATGACATAATGATGAGATAAATGAGCAGAATCTAGAGAATATTGTATACAATAACAGCAATATTGTTTTGAAAAGGACTTACAGCAAATGTTATTTTTTTAAATAAATATCCAAATTAACTATGAAGGAAATATAAAAAGATGCTATCTGCCTCCAGAGAAAGAATGAAAGAATTGATAAATAGAAGTATATGTATATGTATGTATGTATGTATGTATGTATGTATGTATAGATAGATAGATAGATAGATAGATGTATGTGTGTGTGTATGGGTGTGTGTATATATACACCCATACACACACACGCACATACATGCATACATACACACATATCTGTTTGTCTCTCATGGTGGCCATTTCTGGGGGAGAGGGAAGAAAAAAAGGGAAAAAATGAAATTTTTTGTGGTAATCATTTTGTGGTATATTTAAAAGGAATGGCAAGTTGTGCGTAGTAGATTTGCCATTTCATGTGCAATCACCTTTTTTATTGTACTATGTTATGAATATGCCTGTTTTATTCCATAAAATAAAAATAAAATAATTTTTAAAAAATATATTGGATATAAATTTAGTAATATATGTATATAATAAATATATTTATCAATAAAATCTATCATGTTTTTAGATTTCCTAACATATATTTCTATATACATGCACAGATATATATACATACATTATAGAAAACACTATATTATGTGTATTTATATTATATGTACATATTTATTATTATTTATATATGTGTATTTTGTATTGTATTATATGAAATGCACTTTGATCATAGCTCAAATTTCAAAATTGTCTTTTCTGTGTTGTTTTCTGTAAATTATTCTGGTTCTCCACATTCCATCCTTTACCAGTTTATAAAAATTTTCAAATATATCTATTTCTGTAATATTTGTTTTTCATATAAATTATTACTTGCATTAATTACTTTATTCCTTTAGTTTAAATTTTGCTTGGTTTACTCTGTATTAGTTTATATTTTTTCCATTTCTTTTTGAAATAATTAATTTTCTTATTTCTTAGAGCACAACTGAACTCTATCACATTCATGTACTCTTATTTAGACATTCCTCAAGTGCTTGGGATCTCTTTAGTTTGAAAAGGGTTTTGCCACTGCAAAAAGTGATTATATAAATATTTCCGGACATGTAAGACCTTTTACAATTTCTTTAATCTCTTTTTTTGTGTGAACCTAACTGTTATAGCTGGGTCAAAAGTAATACATTATTTAATATAATCCATATTGTACTTAGGAATATTTTACTAATTCACAGGTCCATCAAAATTGCAACAATGTACCTGGTTTCCTTTATCTCCTCCTACATTTATCATTTTCCCTTTGTACTATCTTTTCCAATCTGGTATAAGGGAGTGGAATCTCAGAATTGCTTCAATTTGCATTTTTAATTAGTAGTGAATTGGAGCATTTTTTCATGTGACTACAGATAGTATGAGTTCCTTTTCTCAATAATTGCTTGTTCATATCTTTAAACCATTTATCAATTGAGGAATGACACTTATTCTTATAAGCTTGAATGTCTTCCTTATATATATAATGATTTTTTCACAGTTAATTATTTATCTCTTAATCTAGTTTCACTCAATTTGTTTGTTCAAAATATTTTTAAAAAATTTTATTTAAGAGAAATTATCCATTTTATCTTCAGTGATACTCCGTATCCTTTGATGGTCATAAATTTTTCTCCTAGCCATAGTTCTGATAGGTTGTTTTTCCTTTGTTTCAATAATTTAATATGTGAACTTTTATCTCTAGGTCACACATACATTCGGAGCTTTTTAATCTTATGAGGTTTGAGGTGTCGGTCTAAACAAAATTCTTATATACTGCTTTCCAATTACCTAGCAGTTTTTGTTAAATAGTGAGACCTTTCAATAGCTGGAGTCTTTGTATATCAAACACTAGGATACTAGACACATTTGCTTCTGTATGTTATATGACTGATCCCTTTCACTAATCAATATCTATTTTTTTAACCAGTACAAATTATTTTGAGAATTACTGCATTGTCCTGAGATCTGATGCTGAAATGTTCCCTTTGTTCCCACATCTTTTCATTATTTCCCTTGTGAATACTGACCTTTTTTTTTCCTCCACAGAAATTTCATTTTTTTTAGTTCTATAAAATAATCCTTCACTGGTTTGACTTGTATGACATTGAATAAGTAAGCTAATTTAGGTAGAATTGTACACACATACACACACACATACACACATATGTGTGTGTGCATGTATATACACTTATATATGTATGTATTTGTTAAACTCCAAAATAGTTTATACATTTTCTAGTAATTTTAAGTGGAATTTATCCATTT